>JALLAW010000573.1:0-12309 GCA_036939535.1 Cyclotella kingstonii | reverse complement strand
TTTCGCAATTGACAACCCATTTGACGAAATCAAACAACCATACAAATGGCTCAGGGGCAGCTGTATTCTAGCAACCACCACCCCAATCACAGAGAAGTTTACCTCTTCACTACGGGGTGATCTGCGTGAAGAGAGTATTAGCCTCTCCAAACCCTGCCAGGCTCTCAGAACGAATCAAAATCTTATGTTTCTAGGCCTTCCGAACTTTATCGATCCATGCACGGTATATACGGAGACAATGGCCCAGCTGGAGCAGCTAGAGAGAAAAAAAGAATGAGATGAACAGAAACTACACCTGCGACAACTCACCACTGAAATTCGCTATTATCTCAGGCTATCCCCCGTTTATGTCTCGCAGCGAAAAACAGAGAAATGATAAAACGTTCATGTTCAAGCTGAAGAACACGGATCTAGAACGGCTAGAAGAGCTACTAGAACTAGCCAAGGCGGAGGATATTTGGAAGGACATTTGGGGGAATGTTTGCTCGCACGGTCAAAGCGTTACCATATCGCGCACCACCACTCCACAGAGCAGAATATGATACGCTCGTGGATGGACACGTTGCACTCCAGACCTGTGCGGCTCCGGTTCTGATCATGGGGCTTAGAGACCCGGAAGTCACCCATAAGGTTCGTCTCCTTCCAAATCCGGAAGATTCTAAAAGGAAGGAGTTCTCTACGCAATCGGTCAGAAAAATCATCAGACAGTTGAGGATAGAAGGACTACATTCCTGGTTATGTCTAACGAGTGTTGGGAAAGGAGGTTTCATGGGGAGTTACTCGAAGGGGTGTAAGGGTGCGGAGAGATATATTTCCAGATTTCAGCTCTGTCTGGGGACGAATAGCTACCTTATGATGATAAATCACGGCTGTCATTCCGACGACTCGGTCGATTTAATCAAAGCTAGCTTTGACCACACCCAGCTCTCTCTAATTGCGGCAGCCAAACACAGCCATCGCGGCTGCGCGTATGTCAGTGCCCAAGAAAGGAACGTCCTCAGATCGGAGGCTGCCAACAGATAATTCGACATGTCTCTGGTCCTTCAGCACGAAGCAAGCCTTGATCCACTCTCTCTCTGTCGAAATCCCCCAAATCATCTCTCGGATGCTTCGAATTACTTAGGGCTAGGATAGCTAGGGAAACAACGTTCTCTACAGAGTGCAGCACAGTCGGCAGGGTCTGTAGGGGAGACAGTTTTCGGACTAAACTCTAGACTGGATGACGACAGCGGATCCTCAGGAACTGAAGAGGGCAGCGCGGCATCAGAGCTGCTCACTAACAAACAGTTCTCAAATGAGAGTCCAAGCGCAAATCGATGGATGACAGTGCACCCCTGTGCAACGCGGGAAAGGACCCGGATGGAAAGGACTCGATGATCAGCGACGAAGACAACATGTCTATGATGGATGATGGTGACTCTGGGGACAGAATCTCGGGTGAGATTGTTGCGATCCCATCTTTCCCGACTTATACTTCAATCACTACATTTGAGTGCGATGATCAACAGAGTGGACTAAGCTGGTTTCTGCTAGATAAAAATGTGGGATCGGGGAGCGCATGATGGAACACCATCAGGCCATAGCCGACAATATCTTATCCACGAAGGTCTCGGAGACGAAGATCTTGCCCCCCTACCACTTGTTCAACATCTCAGAGAGGAGAGAGGAAATACAATCAAAGATCAACTGAACTATATCTCGCCAGTGACACTACAACTCCACGATGCCATCATGGAATCTAATTCACAATCCACAATGGCAACCAACGTGGACTCAAGCATGTCAATAAGACCCGATACAGAGACGACAATAGCAGATCAGTACGATCAGAACGCTATCCAAGGTCCTCTACAGAAGGGCGTGGCTGATGAGGAGTGATCCTTAGGAACAGTCTATTATGAACACTCCTGGGAGTAGAACGGGGGAGACCACGAAATCGTGGAAAACGCGCGACGAGAGTAGCTTGTCGGACAGGGTGTCAGGGTGGATCACCAACCTTAAGGTCACTACCCCGTAACAGAAACTCCGGTGATTTCCGATTCATGATGTGCCAATTAGCAGGCTGTTCGACTGAAATGACTGGGAGAATTAAGATAACTTTAGTGCAACAGTTAATAAACTACTACGATGTCAACCTTTCGACCCTACTAGATATCAATACAAACTGGAAAGTAGGCAAAAACTCCTTGGCGAAATGGCTCAACGAAGAGGATACAAAACGGCAATATCATTCAACAGTGATCCCTCGGAGGCGATCTCGTCACATCAACCAAGGGGAACTGGTTTGATATGCAGAGGCGATCTGGGCCAGTATGCAAAAGGATGGGAAGAAGATTTTCGTCAACTTGCAGATGGGTCTCGTGGAAACTCACTATCAACGTGAACAAAGTGACTAGAGTCGGCATACAACAACGGTATGGGCAAATCGCAATGACTTAAAACAATATACCAACAGCATATGCGATGCATTGACAGAAACCAACTTCGGCCGCATCCAACGTCAACAAGACTCGTGACACCGCTGAAATTGTTTGACTAAGATTTCATTGAACAGAGTGCTCAATGGGTGAATGTCGGAAAGAAACGATACTGATGATGGACTGTAACGAGAACATAGTCTCAAGCGATTTCAAACGAAAACTAGAGGAAGCTATTCCTGAGATAGAATAGTTTTCGCACTGGTATTACGAAGGTTCATCTCCGGTAACACACACAAACGGATTGTATGCGATAGACGGTTGCTTCAAATCCAAAGACCTGGAGATTTCGCATCTCTCTATTCTACTCTTTTTCAGAATCTCCAGGTGATCATCAAACCTTTTTGTTTGTAATTCCGTCCTCCTCACTGCTAGATCAGGAGGCTTACAAAATTTGTCGACCAGTTGGTAGAAGACTAATATTATCAAATAAAACGACAGCCAAGAAATATATCAACGAGGTAGAACGGCAACTTGAGATTCACAATATTGAAGGCAGATTAGACGCGCTAAAAGAGACATGTCACTCGCCGGAGGATAGGCATGAGATAGTTATCAAACGTAAAAACCTCCACCGTCAGATAACCGGAATCGAGCTCCATGCCGAAAGAGAGTCCTGAAAAGTACGAACTCCTGATCTCCCATTCAGTCCGGAGGTGAACTATGGGTATGACAGACGTCACGCACTACTCCAACTTCGTCGGTTAAGAGTATGCAAAAAGATAAACATTGGATATGCCATCAGGTTCGCTTGACGGAGGGGATTATCGTACCTTCTGTCTCTGTCGCTAGCGGACATGGATGCGGAGTTGGAAAGAATCAAGAAGGCACGTAAAGAGCTGCCGAGCAGTAGCAAATACTTTCGTCAGGAGCACCTCCGGCAATGCTTAATTAATTAATGAGTCTTAATAAATTACCATTACATCTTAACTGTGGCAGACAAAGGTCTTTTCGGTTGCGGTCATAACAACAGCAAGGACACACAAGGCATCCCTTATAAACAATTGGAATTCAATTCTTCAGTTTATAAGCCGGTAAAAGATGGACGTAATCCGTATCAACATAAAGCTATCGTCGAAAAAATCATCATAAACAATACAAACAAAGAAGTCAGAACACCTGTATACCTCTAGTTCACCAAAAATAAAACATTATTTTTTCCTCCCTAAGAGTCTGATAACTTAGGTGCCTTTCGTTGAAGCCAAGGATGAACTTTTCAAAATAATAACGGACATTTATGCTCAAGGATTCATTGGTGCTTGCCAATTTAAGCGATCAACTTTCATTCTATCTCTTGCAGGTTTTTACCAAAAGCGTAAAGACAGTGACTTGATAGAGTTATCACATTCCTCTTAACCGTCAGAGACTGTATCATATCATCAAGCAAGAGAACTCAATGAAAAGGAACGAGAGAGGGAGGTGACGATCATCATGAACAAAGAAAGGACAAAGGGGACATGGAAATCGATCAAGGCAGCCATCAAAGTGACGAATTCATTTAGTGTGACCAGAGTAATGAAGATCGACAATTGAACGAAAATTACTCTTAGAACCAAGGATGAGATAGAAAACGCGATATGAGAAAAAGCCGGCGATAGATTCACTTTAGCTAACGACGCTCCCATTATGAAGAAGACTCTGGGTGTACGCCTCCTTTATCTTCAAGTCGAAGCCTAAGCATACCGTATTATAAGGAGAAAATATACTCCACCAGAAGATATAGACCCCGCGACAAAACTCGTGCTGCAAGAGATAGGCAGAATAGGCTCCATCATACACGACTCTCACATACCGGAAGCTAGAATACCACAAGATGACATAGAATCCTTTTGGTCGAAGACAAAAGAACGCACATCGTCATCGTGTTCCGGAGTCAACTTCGGACACTATAAAGCGGGTATCCAAAACGACGTCATCCTAGACTGCATGACCTCACAGCTCAACTTTGTGGTGACAACAGGTATCCCACAATACAGCTCGGGAATATGTTTACAAGTCATGCTATAGAAAATTGCAGGGGTAGCACTTGTCAACAAGGCTTTATCTTCTTCAACCCTTCGAACAGAAGGCGCTCCAATCTCTCAAATCATCGGGTTCCTTACCTGAAGAGCTGTACAGTCAAAAATGGTCGACCTCAGAAGACGCTGGCTGGGATAAGGTCCTCACAATCGATCTCTCCTTCCAACTTCGACACCCAATGGCGATAGTTTCTTTTTACGCAGCAAACTGCTACAATTGAATCAATCACTCAATACTCTCAATGGTCTCGCTCTCCTTACTCCAGGAAAACAAACCGGCGATCTGCCCAGTGCTACAATGTCTACAGCAGATAAAATTCTATCAGCGTACAGCTTTCGGGGACTCTACCATACCACTAGAAAGTACAGATAAGTGCCTTATAGGACTCGGACAAAGCTGTCGCGCAGCTCCAGCATCCTGGCTGCAGGTCAGTTCAGTTATAGACAACGTCTTCCACGACTTGAAGGGAGGATCAAAGATCCCGCTGCCAATGGATGCCTCCACAGACATCCGCATCTTAGGAGTCAAATTTGTTGACGACACGGATATGGAAGGAATCCGCAGGCACTCTAACGGCCTTATTCCCCAAATACAAGGAGACATGAGACTCTATAATGAGTTACTTAGGGCGGTAGGTGGAGCATTGACAGCGGAAAAGTGTTTCTGGTATGGCGTCGACTACAAATGTAAAGATCGACAATGGGAGTACCTTGATGTTAGTACCTCTCCCCTAATGGTACCGAAATGGAAGGGGGAGAAGCGGCTATTCCCAGATTTGAAAAAAATCAAAGTCGGCGCACAATGGGTGTAAGGGACGCCCCTCGGCAAGGCAGTTCAGCCCATCTTAAGTACCTGGAAGAGAAGCCTGACACTTGGATATCTCTTATTCGGAGAGCAGAACTCCCGTCGCATAAAACGTGGACCGCGTACAAACTACAGTTTTGGCCGGGCCTTAAATATGATGTCGGATCTCTGAGCAATTCTTTGCAGGAGGGAAAGGACGTACTACGATCGTTAGATTACCGTCTACTCCCTCACCTCGGGATCTGCCGAAATATTCCAACAGAATTACGCCGTCTTCCACCAGTCTTCGGCAGTATCGGGCTTTTTGACTTTACAACAGAGCAACAAGTTGAAAGGCTAAACCTGTTTCTACAACATTACGAGCCGACATCTCTTGTAGGTCGAAAACTAATGGCAAGAATGCAATCGTTATAGATGAGATAGGCTGTGCGGGTAACCCTCTAGGAGAGCCGTTCAATAAGTGAGGCTCTCTCGCGTCAAGATCATGGATAAAACATTTATGGGAATCTTTACTGGCAACTGGATTTACACTAGAACCAAGATACGAAAGTCTTACTCTCCCGTGGGAAAATGACAAACTCCTAATGCAGTGTTTTGACTCCGCGGGTGCCACTATAGATGAAAATGTCTCAACCGCTGTAGATTCTTTAAACGAGCACTGTTCATCTCAGACATATCTTTCGCAGACGGATCGAGGCTATACCGCTCTGCATTCGACCCTCTCTCATCACAACCATCTATTTTTTGATTTTCGAAAGAAGAACCACACCACAAGATTCGGCACTTTGGGGTGTCCATCTCAAAAAATAAAGCTCGAACATAAGATTATACCCGGACTACGGACATGCCTTCACCGTTCACACAGGGTGTGGAATCGGCTCTATAACCCTGTGTCTGTAATTCTATATCATCATGGGTCAGACTGGACCTAATGCAAATAGTTAAATGTACACCGGATGAGGCCTCCGCTTAGCTTCATTCCCGAACACACGACAAATCCTCCTCCAAAGGAAATGTTGTGGGTGGCGACGATTCATCTATCTAGAGATGAAATCGTACTCTACTCATAGTCCAAATACGCACCTTTAGAGAGAACACTAACAGCGAACTTTTTGGAACTACTGCTACATTAAATTTTCTTCGAGAAGGTTTGCTCAGTCGGTCTCTAATATGTGTCTCTGACGGATAATACATGGGAGGGGCTCACCTACACTCATGCGGAGTGGGATGGAATCCACTGTCAAAGGTCCAACCAATCCCTCCAAGGATCATTCTGTGAACAATCCGCAAGTGCAATTTCTTACAGAGAGGAATTATTGGGTCTATTGGGCATACATACAATACTATCAGCGACGGCTGAGACATTACCCAGACTTGGCGGTGGAAATGTTTTGTGACAATAAAAATGCCCTAAACATGGTAGCAAACATCAACAGAGTCACTACATCCGCAAAATACTGCGGCATACTTCGTTGTATTAGGGAGGTTAAACAGAACCTTAACGGTACACTGAATTATCATGTTAAGGGACACGCGGATAGATTATTACAGTGGGAGTCGATGACTCTTGGATAAAAGTTAAATTACCTTTGCGAAGAAAAGGCCCGTAGTGTACTCGATCATCAAAGCTCGGTTTTCTCAGGAGCACTTCCCTTTTGAGTCCGCCACGGTGATAATCGAATCTATCAAGTGCTCGACTCAATACAAGAAAATAACCGGCTCTGCTCTGGCAGGTCATCCGCCAAAAGGTTCTATGCCAATCACCCAAGACATGGGTGGCCTTCTTCGACATTTGAGGCTATAGACTGGATCAGCTTGCATCTAGCTCTCGGACGCAGCTCCCGTTCATTCAATGTGTGGCTAGCCAAACAACAGGCAGGGTTTTCTGGGACAGGCGTTCAACTAAGCTAAGCAGATTCAGCTCAGGAACGATATCTCCAGAGTGCTCAACATGCGGAAGGCTAGAATCTGCGTCTCACTTATTCGTGTGCCCAAACCGGGAATGTACAGATCTCTTCTTAGAGAATGTAAATGACCTTGCACAATGGCTCGATAAAGACGATAAAACCGACCCGGATCTTAGGTACTGGATTCCGAAGTACTTGTTGCTTAGAGGGACTAGGCCACAGAGCTCCCTATGTCCATTTTCTGCGGAAATGTCAACATTGGCTCAAGCATAAGACCAGATTGGGTGGAGGAATTTTTTGGATGGTAGGATCGCTGTTCAATTTAGAAAGACCCAGACGATTTACCTGCGGGAAGTTCAACATTCAGTCACACCACAACGATGAACGACACAGCTTATTGAGAAACTGCTAAAAATCTCCCATTCATAATGGCTTCTCCGAAACATGGTCATCCACAAAGCATCACTTGGTTATCGGAGAATTCAAGAGCTCAGGCGTGTGGAAGAAGACATCGCAGTACTTGCGGATAAAGACCCATCAAACCTCCCACCTAACACCCAATTCTTACTAGAAATAGACTTTGACCGAGCGAAAGTCTCATCTCTCAAACAGAAAAAATACTGGCTCACCGCCATGAAAGCAGCGTTTACATCTTCAACAAACAATAGTACTTCCACGATCAGGGGCAGAGTAAAATACGAAGAATTACAATGTCTTAATGAGGTTGCCCGACTTATTAGATTTGAGAGAGGCATCACCATTACGGACGAAATGAACGACAATGACCTGCTCCCTTTCATGAAACGGCCATTCGAATCGGATATGATTTTCTCATCAAAACGCCATAGGTGGCAGTAACGGATGTGGTAACCATTCACAACAGAAGTCCAAGTCTTCTGGAGGACACAAACTACAATGCGGAATCTGGTTGACTCGCAACGTTCACCCAGCTAAGTCCATAACTTCTCTAACCTTTCAGAGATCGACAAAGTTAGGGCATTTCTGCAAGGAGATGTTATAGGCGAGATCATCGCCGCAAGAATTATAACGTTGGTGGTCTCGACGGTTTATACTCCGAGCCCCGTATTTTAGATCAAGAGATAAACCCGCAACACAGTTTTCCGCAATCCAGCTTATACAGATAGTACAATGATAAGCATTACAACTTTCAAATATACTAATACGTAGGAACTAGATGAAAAATTCTATGATCGCCAAGCCTTGCCGATTTTAAACTTCGTCGTTTTACTAACACCGCGTCCTCCGACAGCATCACCTTAGCAAAACACAAACAATGTCAGAGGATTTCGTTCCCACCGACAGCTGCTACACATTATTCGCAGCAAAAAAACTGGAAGGCTGATCCTCTCGAAGTCCCAAACATTACTCTCAAATCGGTAGTAAAGATCCTCACCTGCGGGTTCTGCCAACGAACGGTGAGCAATTCGATGAGGTCGGAAATCTGCAACCACCTTGCGTGCATGAACTGCTTCTCCGACTTTGATGCTAAAATTAAGAGAGAGAAGAGGGCCAGGAAATGCCCTAAAGGCATTAGCCCCTTTCTCTATTAAGAGCGCGTCGGTATCGTCCACGCTCCGCCCTCTGAATGGTCAAGGACTTCGTTTCCTCTTTTGCATGGGACCTCCTTTGTACAACTTTTGGGAAATCATGAAAGTCATTGTGCTCCTACTCGGTAGAACTTCTCCAGCTGAACCGCTCCAAGAACTTTTCGCACAACCGTCATCCCGGAAAGAGACATCGATAAAGCCTACGAACTTCAGGGTCTCATCGAAGCCTTCTGGTCAGCACTTCAGGAGGTTTCTGTAGACCCCCAGCTCCAATAGACTCTGTAGACACAGCACCACCACTACATCTTTCAAACAGACATCAGCACTCACAAACCGTTACTCCCCGTAGTCGAAGAAAACCTCCTTACCACGGAAAAGAAAAGGACAGGATCCTAAAACGGACGACCATGAGGGTACGACCACCACACCAGAAAAGGTATCATGGAAGCGTTCTAAAAAGAAGTCACCTTCCCTCCCAGCCCAACCCTCCTACTCCTCCCGCGGGACAACAGAGCTCGGAACCAGTAGCCACTGCGGAGAAAATTCAGGAAAACTCTCTATACCTATCACCCACAGAAAACCCAGACCCCTTCGCTACCTCTCCGAGCCATTTACCGAACACTTCTGCCCCAAAAAATATCCCGGAAGACTCTCCAAAGTAGAGCGATAGACCTGTGACTCCAGTGATAATCACAACGAGACCGCCAACTCCACTCTCAGCAGATAAGTTGTGTTCCCTACCAGAGTCACCGTTGACAAGTTGGAATTCATCGGACTCCAGTGTCTCCACATGTGGGCGGAGTAATTGTAGTGGATGCATTGCGGCACGATATTATGCCTGTGAACGAAGACATAGGGACGGAAGGCAGTTTTTTGTCTTGCATGGCATCATCAGGAATTGAGTTTCCGCCAGGCTTAGGAGAGTCATCCCCAGGAGAGGTTGACGGGCGATGAATTACATTCATGGCAATTAAACACACGCCTATTGTATTTGACATTTTCCTCAGAGCCACAGCTTTCATTGGATAAATTCAATGAAATGTTTTTCTTCGACAACTTCCCCGAGGACCTTTTCTGCCCGCTCATTATCCACCTATCAGCCTTCTTTTTCCGCGTGGGGATCAAGGTAATGTTAAAGGATAAAGGAATAATGCTTTTTGACACAGCTGTCACCCTACAAGCTATCATGGAGGAACCGGATGTCACTGTCCTTCTCATCTTTAGCCAGGAAGACGAATTCTATCTCCTCCAACCATCGACAAAGGACTCACCGGCAAAGGAGATCATCTGTCTGTGAATTCTACCAACATAAAGGCCATTACTCACGCAAAAACTGACGTCGTTGCCGCAGATACTACACAGCTATCTTTCGTGGAATCAAGCCACATAGGCGTTATCAAGTGCAAGCGGGGTTATTTTGCGGAATGAGAAGAGTACAGTTGAGAAATACTTCTTCCAGACACTCACGGAAGAGATGGATAATGATTCTCCCGTACCCTAAAGTACAGATCTAAGGGAATGGGTGTCTAACACCTTCTAGAATGACCCGATGCGTGTAGGAAGAGAAATCAGAGAGTATGACGATACTCTCTCCAAGAAAGAGAAAGCCAGAGCGATCACCCAGAACGATGCTCATCCATCGCTCGTCCTTCGACGATGGACCGCATCACTCCTGGATCGCCACATCCTCATATTCGACGCCTCATCGGGAATACTCGCTGCAATGTTATCTCCGCTTGGTGCTACAGCCGCAGATTGCCTACATAGTTTCCTTTTGCAGGATGAAGAAGACTTCTGGCCACTAAGGAAACTACAAGGACGAGAAATCTTAAAATTATTATCAGAAATTAAAATGAAGTATGCGGAGGAAATTTTTCAAAACCACCCTTGCAAAGAGTACCTCATCGACGGACAACTATATAGTCATATTTCTGAAGCAGTTACCCCCTCTGAACACATTTACCAATGCGCGAATGTGTGCCTGAAAGATAACATTCCGACAACTGACTCCAGCATTCCATCAGCCCTTCACAACGCTCTTCAGTTAGAAAAATGGGCACCTTTCAGTGACTTTGAGGAAAAATTACATGGGAACACTGTCTCTGGATGTCAAGGAAGGATGACTGTCTTGACTAGAGGAAAAGAAGTAGTCTCCTTCTACACGAGTCATGCACATAATTGATCCCCCCATTAAAACTGATAGAGGACGACTATAGGTTCCCACTGGAAATAGTTTGTTTGGGTCACCTCAACCCGCAAACAGCACTACTGCGAGTGAAGGAACTTCTGGTAAATCTTCCTCGCAAGGAGTGGCTTCACTGACAGGAGGTGATACAACAAGAAAATACCTCCCAAAATTGTCAGAGCCCCTCACGCAGGTCACAAACTGTTTGCGGTCCAACTGGAGATCAAGACATGTTTAGTTCCATTGTTCCCCCTACTCCAGAAACGGTATCTCAAACTAGAAATTAGTAGTGTCGGCGCGATCCTTTCAGAGGCCTACGTGGGCAGCCAGTACGTTGGTCATTGCCACCATCTTCATTCGGATTATACGAACTCTGTCTATCTAAGCCCTCCTGACTGTAGACCTATCTCTGAGATTCTTTCCCTCGACCAATTCCATCTTGAACACCTCATTAAGTTCGAAGATAGTGATGAAGATAGAGTGGAATTGCTTGTCCGCTTCGGTCAAGCAGCAATATTCACCAACAGATGCCTACATTCGGGCGGTCGAAACAAACTTGACCGTGATGCTTATAGGCTTTTTGCGTGCACAGTAGACAAAGGCTCGGATCTTCGACGCGGAAGTATCAACAAGTCTTAAATGTCTCTCAAGGTGGCACAAGAAAACTGTCTCTATCATCACAAAGCGGTCCACTCATTGATCTTGAAAGCAGGCGACTATCGGATGCGGCGCTAGTTGTCTCCGCTAGAAGTCCGGCCACACTACCCCACGATCGGGGGTAGGTGCAAAGAAAAAATCTACACAAAAATCAAGTATCTTTCTACATACAAATGAATATACTACAGTTACGTAGGAATTTTCCAAACCAAACCATGGCGAACACCGGAACTGTTTCTTCGACAGTCCGTCCAACAACAACACCCATAAAATCCCCCAAAACAACTCTGTCAACCCTTATCACCGTTCTCCCATCAAAGACTACCGTGGCTTCACCGGCGAACCCAACAAAGAGTCAAACTCCATCGTCCGTAAAATCATCGACGAAGATTGCGACGTCGTTACCATCGCCCTCTCCCAGAGCTGTTCCAACGAAAAATCCAATGACGTCAACAACCGCATCTCCAACAAAGATCCTTTCGGGCGAGCCCCATTATTTCTCCTACTAAGTCGAAAACAATGAGCCTGACTGCATCACCATCAAAGAGCCCCACTGTTGAGACAACAACAAACGAGTTAATTCGTGCGCAGAATAGGAGGATGAGGTGACAGTGTAAAGATGTATAATAATGAGATGTTATATTATTTATGGTGTCTGTGTATCTGGTGGCTGTGATAGAGCGGTAGCGTTT
>JALLAW010000572.1:0-12320 GCA_036939535.1 Cyclotella kingstonii | reverse complement strand
GTAAAGGAAAGAGAGTCTTTCGAGATGTCCATTGGGCGATCTCCTTGATTGATAGGAAGATATTTCTTTCAAATTTTAGCCATGCCACAACTTTTGCTGCTCTCTTGGGTTTGATATTAAACCCTGGCCAGAAAAAATAGATTGTATCACTAAAGAATGTGACAAGGGCATTTAATGCAAAAGAGAGGAGATTCAAAGAAGAGTTTGTCTTTAATAGGAAGGCTATAATTGTGAGATGAACATTTCACCAGCAAGTTCATAAGAAAAAAGCAATGCAAGGAAGAAGATAATCTTAGCAGAGGAAGGAATTGTCTGAATATGGTATTCTCCTAGTCTGACATGATAAGGGACTTACTTCTTGAATGATTATGGAGACATGAGACTAAAGGGGTATGTCCAGTATGATAGATATGCAATGGGAGAGAACTTAGTCATGTTTAAGAAGAATATGAAACAATTTCTGGGATAGACCAATCATAAGTAAACTGCTGTTGGCATAGTCATTGATTTTGCATACTTTAATACTTCCATCCAAGGCTTACTCATGCTTATTGAACCACTGTTGCAAATTACTGCTTGTCTTATGCAGTAGTAGTAGTGAGTTATTCAAATAGAATATTTGAATGAAGTTAATTCATGATGAACATAATTTATGATACAAACAAAAATGTTGTTGATGATGCACAATGAAGCTTGGCAACCAACAGCCTCACAAGTTTTGACTAGGGAGGCATCATATATCTACAGCCTGTGGTCCATGAGGCTTCTCATATACTAGATGATACATGGCATACCGAAACAGACCAGAGAAAGTCTAGCATCATCTCATCATTCAGATTGACTTAACTACTGATAGACTGACTATGCATAGCCATATTAATTATGTAAAACTGTGTCGAATCTTCAGACCAATAGCTTAGATGTAGAATTGTATAATAAACATGCATACTCAATGTAAGGTATTGTCTGTAGATGGGGAGACTAATTCATAATCTGTATGAAACTACCAATCTCTAGCCTATGACATTACCTGGATGCAGTATAAGCTTTGAGTTTCTTAGTTTCAAAAAATAGAGCTAGACATGGTTCGAGGTCAGTGTCCCATCAACCCAGAATCCACCAAAATGAAGACATAGGAAATTCATAAAGCAAATGAGATGCCTCATGGTTACAGAGTAGGCATGGTATGGACACTGTTAGTCACACTGAAGAAAAAGGGGCCATTGACAAAGTGTCAGACACATATATTTCTGACATTGTCCCCAGGCAATGAATCCAAATTCTGCTCCACATTTTTAGTAGTATATAGAGCCTTGGTATGATGAGGGTCATCCTCTACAGATACTAATACAACATAAGAATGATTGAAATTTCTACTCTGTTTTGTGCATAATGATAATCCAACAAAGATATTGTCTAGAAAATCAATCATTCTTAGCATTCATAGTTTGTAATTACTATAGTACATCCTTTGTCTTACAACGTTTTATAGACTTCATCAGTTTCTGAGAATTGGTTGCTATGTGGCAAGAACTTAAATCTTATACTGTGCAAATTTCGTGTGAACAGGAAACAAGGATTCATTCATGTATGTGATGTTATGCGTTTACATAAAGACGAAACAAATAGAAAGTGCTAAATATACTGCTTCACAAAGTGGGAATAATTGACTAATACTATAGGACATTGTCAGACATCTATGGTAATTATAATTGGAAGTGAACTGGTAATAAACCTAACGTTTCAAAACACTGAATAAATTAAACCATTTCAATTTTGAAAAGCTTCTCATCTCCAATTAAGAGCCACCTTTTTCTCACACATAATTCTCTGAATGACAATGCCCAGTTTAGCTGTCATAGATGATGACCTTCATCTCAAGAAATGGCCACCTACAAAGAAGAATTCTATAGTGCTGCTGAAGATTTAGATGGCAATATTCTTTCAATCAGCAATAAAGAAATAACTCTAAGCACCGCTGCATCATCAATTTTCTTATCACTCTCATGGCAGTGCATCTCCTTCATTTCATCTTGACTCACTAGTTCTTTCTGCCCATATGAATACTAACTTTGTCACATCGTATATTTACAAACATACATATTTTAGTGATTCTTCGTTATAAATAGGGCATCCCCTTTTACTTATAGACCCAAAATGTATGGTTATGAATTGATGGCCATTTTATTTCTAACCCTGTGCAATTTGTCACTTCCACTTAACACTTAGGTTCCCCACGAAAATTGTGAGTATTACATTTTTGTTATTGTTTAGCAAAGACGCAGAATCGCAAATAATATTGTGATGACTAAAAACAACAGTATGGTTAGACCATTAATACTGTTGTAATCGGATACATTTAATCATCAGATCACTTGACTCGATTCAAAGCTTCATTAGGTGCTTATTTGTGACAGGCTGCGTACACAATAATGTGTAGTTGCTACTGATTGTAACTTAGACTACAACGTGTTATAGAGTGAGACAGTATAACAAAACAGAATGAAATTGAATGACTTAAGATTATTTGTCATCATAGTATAAAACAATGTCCTTGTGAAAAATAAGGCTGAACTCATTTAATCATAATCTACATTTTTATCATGCCCTTTGAAGTAAATGAGTTTGACCAAATGTTTCAATCATTTCTCTTTGGTTGTATTAATGCATCATTGAAACAACTGTAAATGCTTTTATTGAATTGTTTGCACTATGCAAACATGTATCTTATTTAAAGTAGATACATATTTATTTGCCAAATTTAGGATCAGCAGCCAGAAATCTTTGATAAAAGCCCATTGCTATCTGAGCTACTCTCTCACATATTTCATCTCGCATTGATATGCCATCGCTTTGAATGATGAATTCTGAACCATCTCAGCAACCTTCTCCCATCGATCAAATGATTCATAAAGCCACTTTTTATGATGCTCTAGAAAATCTAGATGGTGATAAGGCGGAGAAAAAAAGGTTGATGGATCACCGTAAATTCATTAATTTGATGAAACGCTACAATCGCCGCACTTCAATGAAAATGTTGCTTAAAGAGGACCATCTTCAAGCAGAAAAGTGGACCTCCAAGTACTTCCTCCATAACTCTGGAGATGACGGTGACGATAGAGATTACAAATGACATGAGTTCATTGAGTTATACTTCTAATTATTTTGGATTATCAGGTTTCACCTTTTTTGCTTTCAATTGATCGATCAGGTCATTTTGGAGGTGAAATGCATCTGGCCTGAATGTCCAATGATTAGAGGGTCCCCACGCTGTTCGTCTACCAATGGAGGTGCTGAAAAAGTAAATTGCACAATTGAAACTAAGATTGGTCATTGGATGAAAGACAACTATTCACAATGATGGAGTATAGAGTGCAAAATAATGAATTGGCAGTACAATACAGAAATTCACATAACCATTGGAAATAAGTTGCCAAATCATGTTGTGCTTGGTCAAATGCCACGGTGAGGTATTTCTACCCTACCTTTGTCACAACTCACACACAGATGAACACTTGATGGCGCTAATGCGTTCCAGGAGGATCTCTGCAATTGATGGACTGTGATGAAGGCTTAAATTTTATCTCATAACAATGAAATCTATATCAGCTTCTTATTCTTTATTTACTTCTGTGTCATCTCCATTAGAGGCTTGTCATCAAAGGAATATAGATAGGAATGAGAATGGGCTAAGAGAGCTGGGGTTACTGGGGCCAATGCGCATTGAAGAGAATGTTGATGGGAATTGTGATAGGAACGTCAATAGCAATTTCAGTGAGAATAATGTTCTGATGGATGATGTAAGTGTGGCTGGAGTTGATACACTTGTTGTTGACAATATCTTTGCTTAGAATGTCACCCAAAAAATTTGATACCATTGAGGATGTAGACGTAGCTTAGCCAGAAATGATTTATTGACTGATGCTAATTTACATTATAAAAATGAAGCATGAATTGAAAGCGATTTTAATAGTAATGGTATGTTGTATAATTTTATATTTCTCAAAATAATGATTTAATATGACTAAATTTATTGTTTCATTTCATGTTTCATAAACAGATGAAAGTGTTGAATACTTGAGTAATTGTTGAATTGATTGAGCCAATAATATTACTTCTCATTTTTAAATGAGTGATCTAACAGCAGTACCCATTGAGTCAGAATACGCTGTCATGCACAATCCTGATGCAATGATTTTGAAAATATAGAAAAATGGAAGCATTATATTATTAAGGAAGAAGAGATAAATGGGAGTTACTAAGTGATCTTGTAATTGAGTTGATTTGCAAAATTGATGACAAAGTTGAGGGAGAAGATAGGCCCATTAAGGAATGGGGTCTTTGGTATAAACAAAAAGCAAAAAAAGACATTGATAAGGCATTAGTAGATTACAATACACAAGACAACGATGTTAAGGATTTAATGGGGGGTTCAAAGCGAAAGCAACCACATCAGGACACTTTTACTCAACGAAACGCGCTGCTACAAAAATGAGGACACATGCACAAAATTAGTGATGAAGTACAATTGGCTGATGCCATTTATATATGTTAAAGTAGATCAAACGAAAGTTAATGGGAATAACCTAATAGGAGTGCCTGTTGAAATTTAAAAATGGTAATGTCAGGATTGAATGCAAAAATGGTGTTCAACAATCAATGTATGCAAGGCATAATGTGAATATTGTGCCTGGGGCAGGGAAGAAGAGAGAGCTCTTAGGGTTGATAAATGCTTTTATTTAGTATCAGGGGATGCCCCACAGATCACTGAGAGGGAAGCAACTAGGACTGTTTCAGTTACAGATGGCCAGGGTCATGGTGTGGTTAAATATAGCTGCAGGGGTCCTTGCAAAAGTAATTGATGCAAATGCTTTATGAGCAATCTTTATTCCAATTCAAAGTGTCACAGAAACAATTCTAATTGTTGCAATCATGAGCAGATCAATAATTTGTAGTCAATCTTCATTTCAAGTTCACAACCAATCAATAACTGTTTACAACCAATCAATTAACCATTTGCAATGAGACAGTTACCCATTTATAGCTGGGCACTTACCCATTTAAAACTAAGTAATGAATCATTGACTAGTCATGAATGGTTAATTAACCATTCTTCTCATTTTCAAAAAAATTCTGAATATTACCAGTTATAAATGGTTAATTAACCAATTATAACTGGTTAGTTGTTAATGACCATGTATAACTGGGTAGTTTTTTAGCGCTCCCCATCTGTAACAAGGAGGGGTCTTGCATATAGGAGGTGAAATTGCAATACCCATATGTAAGACCCCCCAGGAAATTAATAGTTGTCCGCTTTTCCTGACCAGTTATAACTGGTCACTACCCAGTTATAGCTAGGTTTCCAACGCAAACGGGCACTGACATATATACTGTCAAAACCTTTACATGTAGAGCTAACAGTATGTATAGTGTTAGCTCACATTATGTATTCTGGTTGTCCAGGTTATGAGCCCATTCATCATCTTAGACTTCAATCATGTAACATTCGATAAAAAATTCTTGTCAGTTTTTCATGAAAAAAGTAAAGAGTTGCGAACGTCCGATCGTGATCGATAAAGTGAGAACGAAGTGCAAACTATCATTACACGCATACCGAGATTTCGGGAAATTAATAGGAAATTGCAAAAAACAGTGGTTTGGAACAAATGGGGACTTTTCGACGAAAATATGTAAACTACCACTACCACTTTATATACTTGGAAGTTTCCCATACGGGGACTAACATCTACACATACATGTCATCAATGAATGGTTTAGTGAATATATTTTTGTATAATTGAAATGATGATAGCTTTCAGAGTTTTTACTAATGTAACTCAATTCCCAAATTGTCGATATTAAAGGTCTTTCTATACTAATTTTTTGGATACTAGGTATCACTTTGTAGAGAAAGTATTTTCATAAAAATGACTGGTTAAAGTAAGTTGTTTACCAGATTTTGATGCAACTTAAGTAGATTTAAACAAAAATATAGTTCAAAATATATTCTCCTCTGCAAAGTACATGCTTTCAAAAACAAAGGATATGGAAGATGATATTGGTAATTAACATAGAATCTCAGCTCATCGACAAGTTTATTAGCAACACCTATAATGAAATGATGCATTATGAGAGAGTGACAAATAATACATTTATGAGCTAACAAATTGACATGATTGGTAGTAGATAATGACATATGCCAAATGAATAAGTTCAATGTACAAAATACTAACTGCATCATTTTTCTATGCTAGATTATAATTAGACTAGGCGCTGGTGACTGCGGGATACGTCAAGGTGTAAGTTGAAGGGAGGCCGAATGTCTACTCAATGTCATACTTGCTGCCGTTCGCAGTGAAGAGAGTATAACTCTGCGATTGTATTTGTTGCTTCGAGGATTCATTTAAAAAGATCACTAGGGACCTTAAAATGATTTGTGTTGTGGCGTTGAAAGCATGTGTCTTCGACGTGTACTTATCATGAAACTCTCTTGGCATGAAAGCTTCAGGTCAACTTTTGTATCAAAAACGTTTGTTACTATGTCCTTGTGATACAAACAGTTGACAGCAATTTATATGCAATATAAAAATAGGCATCGGAGCTTCAAACAGCGCTACTAGTAATAGAGGTGATTCTCGAGGTGCTTGTGGTGGTAGCCCATTATGTATGTCAGGCACATGAGATGCCATAATTTTTGAAATACAATTATTTATGAAAGCAAATTTTCGGCATTTCCTCGTAAGGTGAGTATTAATCTTATCCTGAAATTTCGAAGTGGGAAACATGCCAAACAATTGGTTGATGCTGTAGAATCAAGAGACACTGCCCCGAAATGGCTGAAAAACAATCGAATTTGTCGAACGAAAATCTTAGTAAGCTTAAACTTAATGCTCTTAATATCTACAATGGATTACTAGATGTTATTCTACTTAAAATTGAGCTGGCATCATTTCTCCTGAAATGGTTCAAAAATGCAAACTTTCCTATATCAGTGCATAGACTGAAACTATCGCTATAATTTATACGCGGATTTTATTAATTCTAAATTGAACTTAGTAACGTTCTATCAAGTAAGATGGAGATACACCCCTCAGTATGAACCGTGTTTTAACATTGACCGAAGGTACATCATTCGTATTTAAATTCGAGTTAGACCCTCTTTGTGTGGCAGTATCACTCACATACTTATAAAGTATATCAGTTATACATGACTTTTTGCTCTTCGAGCAAATCAATAAACTGTAAGTGTCCATACGTGCACAGCACTCAAGGCATACTTTTCCATAAAAGCATTTACTCCTACATAGAAAAATAAATTTTTGTAGAAAAATATACTTTGCAATGTTGAAGGGTACTTTGAGTTCATTAAAAACAAGGGAACTAGGCGATAAACCGATTCTAAATGGGGGAATTGATGCCAGACATTACACTTGTATTCTTCATCATTTTTCAACTTTACCCGTTTATCAATAAGAATAGCTGATTGAATACCAGATGTTAAGAGGTGGTATCTGTTACTTAGTTACTGTATGGTTAATTCTTATAGAAAGACTAAAATCAGTGGTTCTTCGTAAATGAGCTATTAACTTTCTATCACATATAAATAGTCTCAGGCATGCAAGAAATAAGCATTATGTTAATTTTCATGTGTTCACGGGAATCACAGTATACTTCTTCATAGAAAAGTAAACTTGATGAAAATGTATTTAAACCATTTAGTAATCAACACGCAAACTTCACACAGCCTTAGTATCTGCTGTATTGGTTCCTTTATAGAGAAAATTATGTGTTTAGCAAATAATAGATAGCAACGTCAAAGTATGTATTAATATCGAAAAAATTGCATATAGACTTTAAATATGCTGAGGTCATTTACATGAACGCCTTCAGTAGTCATATTACAGCATACGCGTTGAAACACTACAACTTGACGTTGCAATGATGTAGATGTTACTGATACCACATAATCGGAAGTCATTCGTAAAGTCTCAGTGACCGTTTGCGTTAAAATGGCATAGTTGATCAAAAGAAGTGAATTGGTCACAAGCCTGGAAATGTGAGAGAGCAAAAAATTCATCGCCTAAATCTTTGTCTCTCATTGCCGTCTCGAAGGCTATACTTCACCAACACATGATGTTTTAGAAGATAATACATAATAAATAAGGTTACCACTCAAACGGCAAATATGATAATCTCCACTCGTGATGGTGTAATATTGTGGTAAATACATATTTTTTTATTCTACCTTTTTTTACAATCCCAGTTGTATAGTCGTGGAATAATGTTTTCTACCAGCTGTTGTTACCGTCCAAAATTTCGTGAGAATTCCTCTCTTTCAATCAAATAACTCCGTTATATTCACAGATCTATAATATCCCGAATCTTTTTGTCTTGTCTCTCTATGCTCTTTTATGATCAATAGGGATTGTCAACGTTGACATATTGAAAGTTACTCACAGTGATGATGTCGTTGTCTTCAAGACTGCATTGTCGAATTCCTCCTCCACTTTGGGACGAATTTCTCCCCTTCATGGAGGCAGTGTTGGACTTACATACGTCAGCATGAGAGAGGACATCGCATTAGAGAAAATTATTTGTAGCTACTGTCATATAGAAGTTCACTGCGATAGATCAGAGTGGTGATTCGGGTTAATTTGATAATCACTCACCCCACTCCCTCATATTTTCACATCACTAAATCTAGCTGGATTGATGTCATTATAAAGAGGGCAAATAAGTACATTTTCTTCCGTGTCTCTTTCCCTTGTGTCTACTGAAGTGGAGGCCAAACGCCAAATTATGTCGCCAAGACAAAGTTACAATATCATATCGAAGAAAAGTCTCTCTTAGAGCATTATGAGGCATACAACATCGTAGAGTGATAGCACAGCTTTAAAGTCCCAATTTGTCAGTTGAATATAGAACTTGTACATGCATTGAAAAGAAACGTAGCAATTCTGTGGACGAGATCATTGAGGTGGAGAAAATATGAATTAAAAGGATTCAGCTTGTCCATCCAGTCGAAAGAAGTTGACAATAAAGATTCAATGCTTCATCCAATAAAAATATCGAGGGGGTGTTCGATCTTCTTGTGTTAGCTCACAATTGAAGAATTAGTTGATAAAATAGTCTTTGATGATGAGGGCATTCTAGCAATATCCAAGCACCCCTGCTAAATGTCTTCAGCTTGCAGCATAAGCGGTACTGAAAAACAGCTAAATCAAGAGGAATCAATTAAAGAGTAGAATAACGTTCAAATCACCATTCGATTGAATCTCTACCTCCCTTGAAGTACAAAATGAAAAATTATGGTAAGAATATTATGATTGAACAAATTATACATACTCAGTCTTCTCTCAAATATAACTTTCACATATCAATTATCAAGTCATGATATAGATGGTTGTATTGTGATTTGTCCTGCATTTGTTCCATGAATGTTGATTTTAACTTTTTCACTTCCATGTACGATCGGAAGTTGTGCCAAGTAAAAATCTGCATAAAAATCTAATGTAAGTATACAGGAAACTATACTGGACCTACCTAGGAATTCTTTTGCCAACCTTAAAAAAGGCGCCAAAACTAGTGAAGACAAAGATAGATTCCTGTAAAGCAGGAGTGGATGAAACGGAACAAGCAATCTACTGAACTTATAAATTCACCACGAAGCGTAGACGAAGAAGAAGCAAACCAAACAAGCATCACCAGGATAAAACAAAAAAACGATTTCACACTTGGACATCAGTACAAAGATACACAGGAATTATGTCGAAAGAAAGAGGTGAGAAAAATTTAGAGAAAACTGATGAAGAACGAAAAACTCAGGAACAAACATCTAGGAGGGACAGAGAAGAAAAGGGCTCTGACGAAGACATGCAGGATCAAGATGGAAAGATAGCCTTATCAGATAAAATGGATAGAAGAGAGATAGGAAGGAGAGCAACCGAGAGCACATCGGTTATCATGACGATATCTCTGGATAAATCGATGGGTAGCATGAGAAAATTCGTGTATAAAGTGAAAGGATCATCTAGCAGAAGTAAAAACGAATTAAGAAACACAGCAACAGAAACGCTGGAGAAGAAAGGAGGACAAGAAGTGAAGTGTGCTAGTTTTTTAGAAACAAAGCCATCATCGACTTTTCATTAGAGTACATAAAATGACAAACGAGAACGAGACCCCCAAAAGCCATAAAACTAGGAACAAGGTATTGAATAAACTGGCGTGAGTAATTACTTTCATAAGGAGAGTGGTAGACACAAATACTCAGTTCATCGCAAAAGATGGATCGGGAAATCCTCCGATCACAAATATAATTGAAATGCCTGCATAAAGAGAAGTCAGAGAATATTTTCATGTTTACAATGTGACTAAAGCGCTTCTTCCAATGAAAGACATAAAGCTAATCAAGGGATCTGCGATTCTAGCAGGAACTATGGAGAGAGAGATGTTGTTATAACTGGCAGAAGAGGACTTGAATGATGAACATATTCAGATTGAAATCAAGCCCTTACAAACCCTCAAGTCAGTACAAAACATTGTTATGGTGTGAAAACCGAAGGGAATATCAGCTGCAGTAGTTGAAATGGAAATGAAAGCCGCACTGGAAGAATTGTCTAGAGGTGAACCTCCTGAGATTGTAGTAGTACACGGATCTCCACCGTTATACTTTACGATAGAAAAGAATTCAGAAAACGAAAAATTTAAGCTGACATTTAACAATCATGTATGTTTGAAAGACTAAGTGAAGCTTAATAATTTGTTAGAAATGGATAAAAAGCAAAGAATTTGGACCACAACTTGAGGGAAATGCATTCATTCGCTGAAAGTTACCGATGACTTCGACTCAGAAGGAGAGAAAGAAAGTTGTATCAGAAAAATCAAAATTCATGAAATGTGTATGAGGATTATGGGTTTTGTCAAGATTGCAGGATTATTTGCGTTGAAACATTTGGAGACGATTACTTATTTTCCAGACTAGGAAGGAAACATTGAGGTAGAAAAACGATTTACGGTGAAATTCTTGTCTCTTGAGAATTTAAAATAAAAGGAAACCTTGGCCCCTCAAAACAATAAGAGCGTCCATTGAACAAAAACTAAATATAAACAAGTGTGGTACTCTATGTCGAAAGATCAAATGGGAAATATGGCGTCCATCGATAATGACATCAAAATGTATGTGGGACAGTTTATTTGATATCTAGCTGCTCAAGTCTTCTATAAACTAGTTAAAAAAGGCGCAGTAATCAACAATGTAAAGAACGCTTTTCCTCCAGAACAAACAGCTCTAATCGATCATACCAGGTATGATTCGACTGCTGGTTTTGTCAAGATCAAGGACATCCAGTCGTGTACTAGCGGAAGTGCTTTGAGAGTTGGTAAAAACACATTAGTGCTAACGGAGGAGGAATAAATATCATTACATAAGGGCATAGATGACGAGGAGAAACTTGTGACATTAGACGAAATGACGCCTGGGGACTTCAACTCATTTAACATCGACTCAAGACTGTCCATCTCTGACCAAATGTCCATCTCTGACCAAAATTCCTACTATATAGAGGAATCAAAGGTACATTCAATTTACAGCGTCGACAGCTATGAGGGAGACTCTGAGGAAGAGGAGGAAACAAAGGTTAATCATGGCAGAATACTTTTTGATTATCTCAAGGTAATAAATGAGACAACCGAGTACACCAAAGGTCAGTAGATGAGGCACTCTTAGGATCAGAAAGTTTATCAAACGACAACCAGTCAGATCCAGAATCGGAGGAAAACCTAGAATTATCTAACGAAATTAAAGTAACGGATATGGAATTAGAAGAACAAATTTCTTCGAGAAGGTGAAAAGTTCGAATGGCAATATGAAAAAAGGCTAGTATTGTGATATGGGAAGAAAATCTTCAAGAGGCGAATGGGGTTGAAAAGAAAATGGCTAAAATGACTTAAGGAGAGGCCCTGAAGATGCTCTGTACGATTAGGGCGATGATGATTGATGCATCATTTGATAAAAAATAAAACCTGGAGGGAAATGAATAGAGCGCAATTTAGAGATAGGTGCAAACTCTGATGGCAGAATGCTCTTTCTTGGAGGAATCTTTCAAGAGATTGGAAGAGTCAAGGAAAAGATGATAGGTAAACTCTGGTGCAGACAGAGATCCGAATCCAGGCGCGGTAAATGATGAGTAAGGTGGAGAAACTCTCTGACTTTAAATTAAATTAAATTAAATTAAATTAGTCTTGATAAATTACCACTATAATCTAAAATGTGACAGACAAGGGTCTTTTCGGTTGTTGTCGATACAACAGTAAGGACGTGC
>JALLAW010000571.1:0-12324 GCA_036939535.1 Cyclotella kingstonii | reverse complement strand
GGAAATTGCTGCTTCATTCGAGGCTAGACAGTGCCTCAAACGAGGCACTTGGTCTGGTAGAATAGACGCTCTAGAGATAGCAGGCTTAAAATTAAACGAAGAATTGTAGGAGATCATCGGAACATCAACGAACAGGTACAAGTTCAAATAGAAATACTAATAGGTATGTATTTTACCTCTCTCTCTTCTACTCTCTTGAGAGGGACATTCCTTCATCAACTTTTCATTGAATCCCTGCATGTAGAAGCAAGTACTGGTAGCGTCGCCCAGTCAGACCTCCTCCCTCTATTTCCTATGTTTGACCGTACTGAGAGATTCGAACAGAGAATATGAGGGCTTGCCAAAAGCAATCAATGCGCAGAAAAGGCATATCGATATCGTAGTCGCAAGATATCGGAGAATACAAAACGACGACACTATGACCATGTTACTACCATACTAAAGTAGATTAAAAACAATTTTATTTCATTTGTTCTTCAACAAAAGTAGGTAATCGTTTTCAGCTTGCTAGAGTTGGCCAGCAACTTCCGATTTCCATGTTGGTTAGCTCAAGGGACAGGGCCGCAGAGTCAAAGTTGGACTTGCTCGCCCGTGTAAGCCTAAGCAATCCTTGGACTCCCTTACTCCGAAACACTGAAAATGTAGATCTCTTCTGTGCGAACGGCTTCATGGTCAGCCAGGAAAAATGTGTTTTACCACAGTCATCACTGCAAAAACTGAAACTCAACATTCACGATGAAGTAGCCCCATTGCATCGTGTTACTTACAACTGCGTAAGCGATAATTTTCTTTCAGAAGATTCCAAAAATAATTTCCTTGGCGTATCATCCACTTGTGTATCTCACACCAATCTTGCAATTGAAGATTCACGGTGGAATGTGCGCTTCCAAGAATTACTCGAATACAAAAGCCAACACGGAGACTGTGATGTACCCCATCGTTACGCTCAGAACCGACAGTTAGGTGGTTGGGTTCAGAAACAACGTAATGCATTTAAGAATGAAAAGCTTCCATCACATAGATTCCAGCTCCTAGATGGAGTTGGATTCTCATGGGTTATGGAGAACAAAAAGGTTCCCAAGATAAAGACGTCTGGTATTCATACCTACGATGATCTATGGAATTACAGATATAATCAACTGGCTGATTTCAAGATTGCTACAGGACACGTGAACGTGCCTTACAGGTATAAAGAGAATTTGCAGTTGGGTAGATGGACCCAAAATCAACGTGAATTCAATAAGCGTAAGATTTTGTCTGAGGAGAGGATTGCTAAATTGAATCGACTTGGATTTATATGGTACATCAAGAAAGGACCTTTAGAAAAGAAGACGTGTAACCGCCAAGCGAACAATTGAATATTTAATAGAATTAAGAGGAGTGTTAAGATGGCAATGATGATCGATCCCATTTTCACTCAAATGTTGATTTGCGCTGCCTTCTTTTGAAATTTTTGTGATGTACTCAAAATTGTTATGCTTAGTAATCCCCAATTTTATGATTCATTTTTTAGTCAAAAGTATCTTTCTGAGATCGAGAAAAAGTCATCATGGTTAGATTCTAATCTTCAACTCACATTTCCTCAAAAGATAAACGCATTAAGAACTATAGCACTACATACAAAATTGATTCAATCTGTTCTATGATGATATCTCTTTCAATAATACACAACAATTTGTCACGGCTGTATGAAGAATACATAAATAATTATGTATTAAGATTGTATCTCTAGAATCCTCCCTCATATTGAATACTTTTACATTTTTCCCCTCAACTAGACTCTTCTGACGTACTAATACTCTTAACTTCAGTCCACATCTCTTGTAAAAGTTATTTTAAGAGTCTTCATGGCTTGGTTTGATAAAACCCTCAGTGAGTGCACCTACTTCATTGTTCTTCTCACCGCAGAAGTAACGAATGATATAGCTTGAGAAACAATTGAACTGCTTTATTCTCTGTTTCTAAGGTACTCTTTAGAATTATTTTCTAGGCTAGAATTTTGAATTCTTTTGAGAAACTGTTAATCGTGGAGTTGACCAAGAAAGATATCATTGTATGTACCCTTGAGAGGCATTCATGTCTCACCATTCAGCGATACATAATGATGTAATGCAATAACATGGGTTTGAATATCATGCCAAAACATTCAGCTATGAAGGTGTGAGAGTTTTGACTACATATAAATTTTTGGCTCAATCCCAATCTGGTGTCAGAGTAATTCTTTCAATCTCCTAGAATTTATTGTTTCCCCTAGATCTGATGTTGTATGTGTTCAAGGAAGGGGACTTTGCCTAGAGGGGATCTTTTAAGGACAGGGAGTTTTTGAGCTTAAATTTAGTTAAGAATCTGAGAACCTAATGATTCTTAAGATGGCAAATCATGTGTCATGCTTCTCTGAAAGTTTTTGCCTTGATGTTCACAGTGGAGGTATTCATATCAGATTCAGAAAAATTGAAATAATAATTGAACAGGATGGTTACTGAGTTCAAGATACTTAATATAAATGATGTTGCAATGATAGTGACTTCATTGAAATACAGTTTTGGTCCATGATATCTTTTGTCAAAAGTGATGACACCTGTTTTTGCACTAGGTTGCATTGATGAGAGTCACATGACTTTGGTTCTTTTACACAAGATGAATCAATGTTTTTATGTCTTTCCATAAATAAAATATGAAACTAGAAATATAGTTTTTACAAAACACGCAGTCTTAGTTATTTTGACAATAGTTATGATTTCAGTAGAAAACTCCAACATCATAATTCAAATCAATAGGTGCAAATAGGGAATGCTTTCCACTTCATGTCATTTCAACACTCCTGCGTCCATAGAAACATTTTCTATTTATGCTGATAATGGATAAAAAGTGATACATTTGGCCACAAATTATTCATTCAATTCAATCTCCCAAAAATGAAAGCCATGTAATTTATGAAGAACAAGGTGTCAAGCAGAAGAGGAATGAAACTTTAGTGAAAGAAAAAAAGACAAAAGGAACGATTATTCACAACTGTAAAAGCTGGATTCAAGAAATAATGTAAAAATTCTGCTGCATGAAATCTCATAAAAGACTGTGTTTGAAATGCTCAATTATTGCTTTTGAAGCTTCATTACTAGCATCTTACCATGTGCTGCAACTGTACAATGAAGGTTAAAAATTGGGTGAAATGACTCACACATGATTCAATCAGTGTGTCTCTGCTTTTGCCACTGATGAGAAAGACAAGCTTATTGAAAAGAATCTAGAACTATATTCAAGTGTTATCCAATACAAGAATCTTCAATCCAACTATAGCACTTCCCCATTGGTTGATATCCATGGATGGAGCTAATGCTTGTTATCAGTGCTCAACAAGCACTTGAAAAGCATTATTGAAAATACTGTAAAAGCACACAAATCTAACATAATGGATGAATTTAAAAATTACTCAGATTACCTCATTATACTATCGTATGAAAGCCAATCAATCATTCAGAAAGATAATGTATTCATTGTAATGCATTCAGTATTTAATTGAGGATCAGTAGCAGTATCCAATTCTAGATGATTTGGTTAAGGCTATGTAATGAGCAGTTTGAGATTGGTGCAAAAGTAGTTGTGAAATTTGTTTGAATAATTACCTTTGAAAGAAATGCAAGACACCTTTGCTTTTGCAAAAACAATGATCAAACAGAAATTCATCAAAAAGTGATATGGAGAGTCAGACAATGAACAAGAAAAGCAGATTATATGAAGAAGTTTAACAGTGACGTTTCTACAACAAATCATGTATTTTTGCTTCATTTGTTCTCAAAAAACTAATTTCTGTAATGAAGTTCTACAGTGCCTAGAGATTCAAGCGTTTTAGGTGGAAACTTACATTAGGAAGCAAAAAACATATGAGAAATTGGTAAAAGCTTTAATTGATGATGCTCATTTTCCAATAAAGAATAAGGACATTCCATCAATATCAACATGCACTTTGGGGTTTTGAAAAGAATTTGACAATATGTTGAAGGATGAATACATAACTTCAGAATTATCAACATGCTGTCACATTGAGACGGAAGGTTTAATAATAGATGAAAAGAACCCTTGTCACTGCGATTTTTTCATAACAAATCATACCCACACAGAATATGAGACAGAATGTTTCTACTGCACTTTTTATCAAACATCGTATTCTATGCTCTGTTAGAAGAGATCATAGACTAACATAGTTTAAAAGACAGGACAATCTTGGAAGAAAAATTGGTGAATGAGAAACATTGTCCACTAACATTGAAATTGAAATTTTTGTTCTCAAATACGGAGCTCTATTTGGTTATTACATATCTGATTATCGTATTGCACTATCTTAACAAAGTGCAAGACAGAGTCTCACAAGATGCTGCAAGCACACCATCCCCGCACGGAGGAGAACCAGCACTACTATAAATCACATGGAAAATCTATTGTCAATGTTACAAAAGCATGTTGTGGCCAATTCACAGGAACAAATAATTATTGATCAACATTGCGAGATTAATCTTGATTGTGTTCCCATACCAAAGATAATATTATCTAACTCGTATTTTCGGTTCTTTTGATTGTGGATCCACTGTCAAACAATTATAAGATAAGGCCTCTAATGATACAGTTACATGACTTTGGAATCAGATGTTGACGTATCGATTATACGTTTGCTTTATGTTCAGCACATTGAGTATCGTCTATAGCCCGTCTTCGACTCAGCAAATGTCCTGTGACTCTTATAGTAGAGACTATTCAAGTCATTGTCGTTTAAGCATTCGGTCGTAGGTGTTATGATATGATCATCCCGATTCAACAACTTAATGTACTTGCGTAGATCAGCGTGTGGAATCAAAGGAGAGCTAATAGGAGTTAGCAGTGCACTCGATGGTTGAGACGAGAATATTGTATCATCATAATTAGATCTTGGGGTGACTTCCTCCGAAACGGAATTACTGCGATTAACGTATAACTTTGACCGGCGAATCTCAAGGCTTCTCAACGTGGGGCAGGAGCAGAGTGAGTGTCGTCTAGTGTTAGATTTATTTTCAGCTTTATTTCTCTGTGACGAGAAACAATTATCGCGAGGCCTAATCAATTCAATATTCTCTAGGTGCCCGCTGGTGTGTAGAGTGATTTGGGAGTTGTCATTCGACAAAAAGCTTGGATAGTATTTTGTATTGCTTGACGCTGATGATATGACATCGAAAGAAGAAGGAGATGTTGAACAAGTCTCTAAGGATTTTCGACTCCGTTGCTTTGATTCCTTGGATTTCTCTTCATTCTTATTATAACAAGAAGACCAAGTGTCGTCTTGCGATCGATCGATATCCATGTTAAAACTAAAGTTTGTATAATCAAGTCTTGAAGATTCCATCATCTGAGTTTTTCCTTTTGAGAATCTAGAGTCTTTCTTCTTGGCACTCATCGATTTAATATTTCTTTTCACATCGGATTCTCTACAATCCTTGTGAAATTCATGGTATGACTGCTCATGCTTTCTTCCAGTGATATCCTGAAAATTGTCTTTGAAGTGCAGTTGTGACAGTTCGAATCTCAGATCATCGAGATCTGATCCACTGGGGTATCTTGAAAGATCTTGGTTTCGAGTTGAGCATTTAGTTGTTTGGTTATGTCGATCGTTTGGATAAGATGCGTCTATTCTTCTTGCGCTTCTACAAGGCTTGGACACTGAGAATGATGGCTGCTGGTAATCGTGGACTGGAATAGCAAATGATACTCTTGATTTGTCATCTTGCTTTTTCGAACGTCTTGGCTCTAGGAATGGATAATCATGTTGGTCCTGCAAATATCTATCTCGATCTGAAATGGTGGACGGGTGGTACTGGTCAGAATGTAACTTATCTATCCTGATTCTATGTTTAGTTCCGTTGACAAGGGAATTGCATGATGAGCAATATGCTAGCTGTGATGACTCGATTGGTTTTGTGAGAGTACGCCTAGGTGAGACTGATTCATTATCTGCGAGGCTGGATTGCGATGAAAGAAGTTCAACATTACGGCCTGACTTCCTATTACGATACGATGTCATGCAAGTGTTCATGACGGGTGGTGAGTAACATTTTGTTTTTAGCATGAGATGACGGCAAACGATGTTCAGCTTTGGATTTCTTATGTCACATAATCGTCAATATGTAATAATCTTGCAGATATTAGCTTTGCCCCACAGATTCTGTGAGGGACGACATGATGCCTTTTAGTATTCCGGTTATTGTTTCATTTACGGATCTTAATTTCCCTTCGGACTTTTAAATTTATTTCCTATTGTATTTTCTGTATTGTACTCTGTTCAATGACGTTGGCATACCAAAGTCAGCGGAGATTCTCACGTGTTTTCTCAACGAGAAGCGAAAGATATGCCATGCCTTGAGAGTTGTATCTATTGCCCCAAAGGGAAGAACACTAGTATTCTATCATAAGGCATGGGACGATGAAAGTATGAATGGTTCTACGCTCTGTTGTGTAAGTACTCTACTATATGGTATAGCACTAGGAGTATATAGTACTATACCATGTTATATGCAATGTACCATACTATATAGTATAGTACATAACAATTATAGAATTAGGTAAAATTCCTCAACTTCAATATCCGCAAATAAGGAAAACAAGAGTACTATATTTAATTCGGTAAAATTCCTCAAGTTCAATGTCTGTCTTCCTGGATTTCCCCACTTCCCACAAGTGGTCATTGATCATCATGCTGTCGCTGAGTCTTTTTCTACTGGTACTAGCTTCGACCACAGAAGGCTTGACGTCACCCAAGACCATAGGAAGACTATGCAGCACCTCCCTCTCAATGGCGCTGACCCTTTACGGATCACCTGGGTCGCGCTCTCCCCTAGTCAACTGGGCAGCTCTTGAATTGAATCTCCCCCTTCAATCAGGGAACCTCTCAAGGAATCCACATCCCTTTGGACAGATTCCCTGTCTTACTGATGACACTGATGACACTGATGTGGTAGTCTTTGAGAGTGGAGCCATTTTAAACTATTTGCAGTCCAAGGCAGATGGGAAAGGGATTCATGACAGTGCTCACTCAGCTGCCATTGCCAGTTGGATTGCTTGGGCCAACGCATCCTTGGATCCTATTTGCTTCTTGGAAACCCCTCAGGGAAAGGTGTGAGTTCTGTTGAAAGGGTGTCATAAAATGGCATATTGATACCTCTGCATCATTCCTACCGATGTCATGGTACCTTCTCACTGCATTCGTCATGTTCCTACTTACTCTTCACAAGGTACGATACTGGCCTACGCTCCAACAATCGTCGTATTGATAAGCTTGATCAAATTCTCTCTCAATCGACATACCTCCTCCCGGGCTCAACTTTCACACTAGCCGATGTTGCTGTTGCATCCTACCTCCTCTATGTTATCCAATTCTTCCCTGATGTGGAGTTGTATTCCAAGTGGCCCAATCTTGTAAGATACATGAAGAACTGTGCAGAGAGGGTACAGTATGGCGAAGCATTTGGTCCAAATGTTCAGAAATTTTGTCTGGAGAGATTGAGCGCTATGATGCCATCAGATGACTCGCCGATGGAAAGAAAGAAATTTTTTGGGGTATTTTGAAAAAGCGAAGATGTTGGTAACAATAGTCTCAGTGAAGCCAAAGCATGATTTGGTGAGAGTGATCCCAGACGGTCTCTATTAGTTTCATATCATTGGATAACTATGATTTCAGCAATTTAATGAAAGATGCTATTTATATTATTATGAAACATGTATAAATAACTATGCTATAGGTGATGGTTGTGGAGCAACCATTGATCTGTCTGTTTGATTCTTATATCTAAACATATTGCTATAAATGAATTACGCATATCTAGTGAGAGCTGTAATAACGAGCAATGTCCAAATTACAACATATTTTAGGATTATTATTAATATTTCTTTCATTTAGGTGAATTCTTCTGCCTAATTTAGCACATCCATACTGTGCAGTAAACACTGACAAGGATAGGATTGTTGACCAATATGTTTCTGTAACTCACCAAATCGGAAGGGGAACAGATTAACGAACGTAACGTTCGCTGTTACGAACCATGCGTAAGGTTCATTGATAGAGTACAGTAACCTCTTGGCTAATTACACATTGTGCGTGCATGTGTGTAGTAGAGATGATTAGAGACTGTCAGTATAACTGCTCAATATTTTTGACATCCATGCTATAAATATTTTTGGAGTTTTCAGTTTAAATATTACTAGAATTCAGGTCGTCAAAACTATCATTTTCCTCTTGATTCCATTCAATTCCGAAACCAATCTCATTTGGTTTCTATTTTGTTCAAGCCATATGTTACCATTCTACTCTCAAACATGATTGAGATCATCAATTCCCATTTTTCTCAGCAAACATGAGTGTAGCAACCACTTGATAGAGGCTATGTATGCGACTCTGGACAAGTGTTCACCATCACTTACTTAGACATTACCAGATGCAATGTTGTTCTTGAGAAGCTCCATGGCTATGAAATGATCACCTGAAGTACTTGGATCTTCCATTATGATGACCAAATCTTTAAACACAGTGGATGAAAGTGTGAGCAGAGCATTACTTGGAACTTGAAGCAGTGAGGTAGCATTGGGATACAGTAGCGCTTCTCTGGCAGTCGATGGGAGGATGTGTAAACAGTCTGTAATGTTCTAATAATTGGCTGATTAGAATGTTATCATCTATTGAAAAGAGTGAAGAGGAGATTTTGCTTTCTGTTTGACAAGGAGGTCATGATCCCATTCAGATGGTGGTTCGAAGACAGTCATAGGTGGCAAACTATTATATGAATCAATTGCTTTAGTTCTAAGTTTGTTTATTAACAACAGAAATGAAATGAGAGAAGCACTTTATTCTATCATTTTTGACCCTTTATTTAGCGATAAGTTAGTGCAGTCAATTAATATTTGAATTGAAACCGTTGATTAGTCCAAAAAACAATAAATATTGACACATTTAGTATATACATATTCCTTGCAAATGTTGCCACATTATGACAACCTGTTGTTATTTGACGTTTCCCAATAAGCAACATTTGAAAAGCTGAAAAAACTGATTTTGATCTTGCCAAACTCACCTACATGATATTTAACTCTTTGCATATATACCATCAGCTGAAGTAAATATTTTTGTACTGTACATTGTGTGTTGCATATTCTAACAGTGATTGTGCACTCTTAATTCATCATGCACAAGACCCTCTGGAGAAAAGAGTGTAGGTAAGTGGAAGATTACTGTAGTGTTGCATGACATCATGACAATTATAAAAGCTTGGATTCAGAAATTTGCAGCTACAATGAGACTTTGAGTGTAGTAATCAGTTACATGATATCATCATGAACCCATCATAACTCAGAAATGATTGCACATGTCTACAACACGTTTAAATTCAGTTATAAGAGGTTGATCTAATGCCAATGTACACTGGTAAAACAAGGTGCCACGCCACTGCTGACTTTGAATTTGAAGAATTCATTAGCAAAGCTGTGATTCTCTTTGACATTGTAGTGATTTCAAAGTGGACCAGAGGCAAGAGAATGGTGGTTAGGGCTATGATAAATTGATTTAAAACAAACATAGAAAGGCTACAAATTTTACAATCAAATTGTATTACTATGTGCAATATGTAAGAATAAAGTGGAGTAACATTTTGCCCATTCGCTACGAGACTACCATCACATAACCTAAGGCAGTTTATGCATATGCTATGATCAACCCATAGTGCCCATCACAATGATTTCCAACATGAAAAGTTGAAACCTATAAGAAATGTGAAATCCTGCAATCAGAAATAGAAAGGCAAAATTAGTTTTCTATTTAGGAATTAGTAAATGAAACTTCATGAGTCCTGCAACATAAATTGACTCCTGCACTAATATTCAAATTTTGCTATACAAGATTTACCTATGTAATTGAAATATTTCAATAAGAATAAAGGCTAAGACATAGAGCATACATGTAAACTGTCATGGGAAAAAAGGACATCAAAGGAATGTTCATCGATTGCAACAAAGTATTTATTTTATACATCTAGTCTTCATTCTTCTATGATAGTAGCGATTCCTTGTACCAAAAATACTTGATACTTCAATATTTTATCATTTAATTGATAAAGTGATTTTAAGCTCAGTGAATAGCGAATTACACTAATATGTCCCTGATCCGAGGTACTATCATGATCAGTTAAATGTTTTGATTATTTGCTTCACATCACATCAAGAGTATTTGCCTCTTTTTTTAAGGTGTCTCAATTATTGTGCCTTTTAAATGAGGTATAATTGAATGCCTTATTCAAAAGTCAGGCAAATTTTTCTTTAGAGCTGATACAATGTTATCTGCTGTACAGTTCATACCTGACAATGATGGTGTATCTTGAGCTAGATATGTGCAGGCAATAGGTCATCATTTCTGCTCACTTTTTCTACTTCTTCTTGTATCTATTCCATCAGGATCTATTATGATGTTGCTATTTATGCAAAAAGTCTACATCAAAGATGACAAATTATGTCAAAACAACAGGACAATATTTTTTTGAGTACATTCAGAACAGCCACTCTTCTCCAATTATCCGTTTTATGAGGGATGAACTAGGGCCTAAGCTTCACTGACAGCCATAGTCACATTTAGATGAAATGAAATGTCTTTGGAGTCAAATTTCCAGTTTGAAAATAGGTTTGTCAGATAATCTTCATTCAAGAGGATATTTAAGATGAAATGTCAACTTTTAAACATCATATTGTGATAGCAAACAGATATTGAACATAAGTCCACATATCAAACTAGAGATGACACATTATATTCATTTGGCGTTAAATATTGAATGCAAGTCTATCATGGCTTATTCTTCTCACATTCATCCAAAATACTTGACTTATTGTTATGCTCTCATGATATCTAAGCTTATTTGCCCGCCCTCAACTCAAGGCTAATGTAGAGATTGTTTGGTGAATGTTACAATGCCATTTCCTCTATTTATATTTCAAGTTATGTCATGTATCAGACGTTTACTGCTAACACTGAAATCTAAAGCCAATGCTTCATTCAGATCAAAGTCCTATAACCAGAATGTGTTACCCACCATGCATAACTTGAACATTCTCGTACATTTTACTAAATTGACTAGAAATATTGAAACATCTGAGTCGTTAAGATCAATAAATTTATTAAATTCTAAAGTGTTATCATGTTCAAGATCATTTTGATGATACTCCAACTTAAGTCTACAAACATATGAAAGGAGAAGTAGTTTTACATGATTACATGGTTAACCCTATCATAGCAGTTGATCACGTCCAACGACATTATAACAATAGGATGACGGAGTTTACGGGATATATCAACTGTAAGGGTCTTGTCCAATTTCACATCTTTGGCTGTGCTACCTTGTCTCCTGTATAATTCGTCGCCCATGACCTTTGTCTTCCTCAAAGCATCCAGTCCTTTGTGACCGAAGAAAAACTGATTAAAAAAATTGAAGTCCGCTTTGTATAATTGTATTGCTCTGAGTTTATTTACCAGAACTTCACCAGCAATCTTTTCTAACATAACTTGTAGGCTTAGACCCCATGCTTCCGGTTCAATCCCAGTCAAGGCTATCTGATTGATTTGCTTTTGCAAGACCTCCAAAACTGCAGGGTTTTTTATTCCGGCTTTGTAGTGGCCAAAGTGAATACTTGAAAAAGAAGATGATGTGGACTCCTTTGCTTTAGATCAGCAGGAACGAAGATCTTCTTGATTCACCATATGGTCTTCCAAGTCAGATGGTGGAGCCTTACAAAGTAATTTCCCAATTCTGCTAATCTCTTGCAGAATCACTTTCGTCGCATCATCGAGCTCAACTGGGGGATCAAAGTCTCCCCATATAACCCCCCTGGCCAACTTCTCATCTTGGTTTTGACTGGCCATAATCAGTCAATATTGGTCATATAAAGATAAACCTTAGATGGAAGTACTTACTTTTTCACTGGCTTTCGAATGAAAGGTATTTCATGTCTTAATTCCTTCTAGATAAAAGTTATTTAAGAATATACCAATGCAATTATATTCTTAATTTTAAATTACCCGCAAGCTACAGCTTTAGAATCTCTACAATCAATGTACTAAAATATTGTAGTGCGTTAAATTAGCTATCTAACGCAAATAAGATTGATTGAATCAGTCAAGCATTGGCTGAGATATACCCCGGCAGAGAAATCCCACTTTTTGCGATTTTATAGCAGAAGCAATTGAATTCCGCAAAATTCTGACATGGGAGTCCAAAATTCACTGGATGCCCGTTGGATACTACCCTAAAATTAGGCTTCTCAAAAATTAGT
>JALLAW010000570.1:0-12328 GCA_036939535.1 Cyclotella kingstonii | reverse complement strand
GCACAAGTGCAGCTCAAAGTGCACAAGCTGTTACCAATAATAATAATATGTCTTGACATTTTTCAAAGTAAAAATTTTACTTAGGGTACATACTTTTGTCGTTTTTGTGTGTTGTTGACATGTGTAACCCGGCCTAATAGTACCCTCTTTTGTGCTTTTGTGGTTTCAGCGCGTACCGTACAGACCTATCCATCACTTTCAAGGAAACATGGACAAGAGAACAAGGACGCGTTGACAACAGCAATGAAAATTGGCGACACCATTGAGAAATCGATCTCTACATTTGAGAGAAGTGCTAATGATGTTCAATTAGGTCACTCAAACCACCTCTCGATGGGGCACGACAACAAAGGCAATGAGCTTACCCATCTCCTACCCGGCTACACAGCACCCATGTACCTCGAGGCTAAGTCTCTCAAAGGAATTTCGGGTCTGAGTCTATCCGAATTACGAAGGCAAGCTGAGAAAAGAGAAGCAGCCATTTACAAAAAATCTATTTCCATCTTAACTCCAACGGTTACCTCATTCGATCCTGCCTCGATTGCTAAGAAGGTAATTACTCCATCATTTTTGGCCGTTCAAAAAAGCAAGGGTCAAAGCATAAAGATTCCCACCACTTTTGCAAGCTCATTTCGAAAAAATCCTAAAAAGGTAAATGATTCAACTGCGGGTGAGGGATGGTTTGGAATGGTTCCTACCCCAATGACAGATCAGTTAAAGACCGATTTGAGCATCATTCGGAATAGAAATTATCTTGATCCCAAGAAATTTTACAAATCTGTGGATAGCTTTGACGGAAAAGTCTTGCAAGTGGGAACTGTTATTGAAGGAAGCGCGGAATATTTCAGTAGTCGACTCACTAAAAGAGAAAGACGGCAAAATCTCACGGAGGAAATCATGGCAGATCCTAATGTGGCAAACTATACCAAGCGAAAGTGTCTTGATTTGCAAATGCAGAAAAAAGTAGGGACAAAGAGGTTCAAAGGAACGAAAAGGAAAAGAAAGTGATACTGAAAGTTATAAAATTACCATTAGATACTTCACAAGATAATTGTCAATTACTCATTTGTGTTAATGTTTCAATATGACTTGTTAGAGAAAGACCTTATAAGTTACTTGACTCTAAGAATGTATTTGAGCCTTTAGATGATCCGCTGCAGAAATTGATTGAGATCAACCATTGGTTTCTTCACACTGGTCTAAATTCAGGAGCATCCATCGATCGCTCCCACTTGAACAGAGCAGCATCTCAAAGTACAAACGTCAAAGTAATCGTACACACACCGAAAAATGTTGTGAAACTACCAACAAACATTCAATTATGCAGCTCCACTTTCAACGTCAGCACTATGTGACACAAAACTGATGACTCCTGTCCATATTAAATCAACAGCGTTGACACTTAACACTCGTAACTGCACTGGTAAAAATCGAAATGATAAAAACTGCAGGGGCATCAACGCACTACTGGTCACAACCGACGCCTTGAGTGTGGGAACGTAGACACTGCGCAGATTGGGGAGGACATGTTTTCGAAGAGAATATCCCTCTAAAATACTGGTGGCCACAATTCCCGTCCCTACGAAAATTCCATCGAGGAAGACACTGTCGGCAACAACGTGCATCAATGCGGCGAGAGAAGAATACAATCCCGATCCACCAACAACCGGAACTATTCGCTCAAAAAGATCGTATCCATAGTGCATGAGTGGACTAGAGACTAGTAGAGACTCTAGAAATCGTGCCATGCCACGTCTAAAGTTGTATGCTGCTGGAGCAGAGGAGATGATGCCATGTCGCTGCTGTTGCAGGTTTGTGTCAGTAGTGGAGCCAGCTCGAGGGGAACTTGCTACCCATTGAGATGTCGTCTCAGGTAACGCTCGGACATGTTTGGAACGTAATGATTTTCGCTCAACATATTGTGCGCCAAGGTCACCTGCAAAAGAGATCATTCCTCCAGTGACACATTTGGTAAGCAAGGGGGCTATTTCTAACTTGGTCATATACCATTGGGATATGGATGACAAGCACCGAAGAGATGACCCAATCGCATTCATTTTTAGCGCAGCCAGAAAAGAGACTGTTGCCCCCATTGCCAAACCAAACACACTTATCATTTTTTTCGAGGCATCGGTGGGAGTCCAATCTTTACTTATTGTTGTATATGACAATGATTTCTCCAAAATATTCTTTTTAAGCAGTATTCCTATCCTTCTACCGATTGAGATACCGAAGCATTTGGTGAGTACATGACTCATTCTGTCATGATTCGTGTTCTCAACTTGGAGTGCCGTTGACTTCATTGCTTCCCTCTCACATCCACTTTCCAATAGGACAACGGATCCGTCGACGGTTGCCACATACAATGCGGGTGTATTTAGCTGCGTTAGAACCTTGAGGGATTTGTTCGTTTGACAGTACTTGATAGAGGATGAAAACCCGAAAATGGAGTTAAATTTAGCAACGACCACAAGGCAAAAGAAGAACGGAAGAGGAAGATTCGATCTCATTTTTTCTTCCTGTAGAATGAAATTTGTCGCGTAAGAAACCTGTTAATATACTTTGTCCATCTTTGTAGAAGAATTAGATTAAATGATAGTTTCGAGGATGGATGGATGAATGGAAATTGAACGAATGGAAGTGATGATAGTGTGCAAGAACAGGTATTGTATCAGTGCTTGCCTCTACTACATAGTAATAATATCGTAAAGTACATCGAAGTGCTGATTTGATGGTAATCACAGGGTTTTACCTAGCAATGTGCCATATTTTTCATCATGATGACACTTGTCGATGCCTGACAAGCTGAGTCATCTTCTGTTTCTAGTTTGAAATTTTATCTAGGTTGAAAATTTCGATAGGATGTTAAAGCGAGTCTAAACGTCATCGGAATAGTAGTAGGTATGGTGTACCGTACTCCTAAAAAATCATCATCATGGTTGGTGGTAGATTCAGGTCGGAAAAATTATTTTTTGATTCTGGTGGTCTCGACATAATGTGACAAGGACAGACGGATGGGGAAAATGCCACTTAGTAGTAGTCCTATATAGTAGGAGTAAGATTACTATAAATAGGCCTATCATACTTCTTGATTGGTCCAACCATGCCCAAGATCAAACGAGGAGCTCGACGCTCCGACCCCTGCGTGCTTTCGGCTCCCTACTCACAAACGTCACGATCTACCGCCCAACCCGCCGAATCACGATCGCTCAGCTCTGCTGGAACCAACCTCATCGCGCCCAACACTTCGCTCGGCCAACACTTTCTTAAGAACCCCGCCGTCGTCACTGCCATTGTCAACAAGGCTGCCCTCAAACCTACAGATGTTGTCCTCGAAATCGGCCCAGGAACGGGAAACATGACAGTGCCGCTGCTTCAACAATCGAAACATGTCGTGGCGGTGGAATGTGACACACGAATGATTCGAGAGGTGCTCAAACGCGTAGAAGGCACTGCCGAAGAGAAAAAATTACAAGTCATTCAAGGAGATGCCATTAAGACACGTTTCCCCTTCTTTGATGTGTGTGTTGCCAACGTACCTTACCAAATATCCAGTGCACTTGTCTTCAAGCTTCTCAGTCACCGACCCATGTTCCGCTGTGCTGTCATGATGTTTCAAGAAGAATTTGCCCTGAGGTTGACAGCACGTCCGGGAGAAGCCTTGTACTGTCGATTATCAGTCAATACTCAACTCCTGTCAAAGGTAGATCAATTGATGAAAGTTGGTAAAAACAATTTTAGACCTCCTCCGAAAGTTGAGAGTAGGGTTGTAAGAATTGAATTGCGAAATCCTCCACCTCCCGTTAATTTTACAGAGTGGGATGGTATGGTGAGTCTCGAGCATGGACATGGAACATACTTGCTTTTTGGAATGCTGTGAGACTATCCTCCTCATGCTAGTCTATTTCGTAACTATGCAAACATTAGATTCGACTGTTATTCAATCGGAAGAACAAAACATTACGATCAGTTCTCATGACAAAGCCAACCATTAAAATGTTGGAAGAAAATATAAGAACTCAACGAGCGCTCAGTGGTTCTATTATGGAAGATAATGAAGCAAATGCTGAGCAAATAATAGAAGAGGTGGTGGCAATGGATCAGTGGAAAGATAAGCGGGCAAGCAAACTTGATTTAGATGATTTCCTGGCATTACTAGCAGAATTTAATAAAAGAGGTGTACATTTTGCATAGTGATTCATTTGGATGTAAGAAAGCTTCTAATGTTATCATGTGGTGGTGATTGAGTATTTGGTCTATTGAATCATGAGATCTTGTGAGAAAGATGGGATTTTTGATCCTTTGCAACATTTCTTACTCACCTATTGTCAGTCCATTAGAGAAGAACTCATGTCAAATTTGAATGACTGCACTGTATCTCTACTTAGCTGATGTACTGAATTCATGCCATTGTGTTTTCAAAGAAAGAAGTATCTATTTGCAATGGAGCATCTGTCTTGCAAATGTAGGAGATTACAACTTTAACATACAAAATTTCCTTAGCAGTTTGACTGACATCCTCCAAACCTTGGATTGAGTGATTACTGGAATAGATATCTTCTAACTTTTGCTATTGAAACAATGTGGAAACCTCAGTGAGCTCAATACATTACTATAAGAATTATTACTGACCTATCATCAGTGTGAAACATACATCAAATTCAAATAACTGCACTATCTTTCTACTCAGCCAATAATATGAATTTTTAATTAAGGCCATTCTCTTCTAGAGTATTTTTGGTCTGATCCAACTAAAGGTAGGATCTCTATTCTGAAATCAGAGTCCTCTCCTAACTGCAGAGGTCAGATCTGACATTTCAAGAATATGCTCTAGGTCTAAGATTGGCCCAAAAATATCTGTAAATTATATGGAAACTTTTGTACAAAGTATAAAAACATTTTAAACTGTTCAGGCATGTTAACTAGTATTATGTCATACATAGTCTTAAATAATCACATGATAGTTACTTCATATTTTATAAACTAACCATGGCAGAAGAACTCGATCCATCTCTGATTTTCATACCATACTGCTGTATCTGACTTTAAAATCAAGGTGGAGGCAGAGACATAACCACTCAATGATGTTGATTGGTCTGACATCGAGATAATTGATGGCTACTTCATTACAGTATTTGGAGCATCAAACATGCTGCCAATAGATCTACGCAAGATCTGCAGCCTCCTAAAAGTCAAAGGAGTCAAGAACAAGACTAAAGATGTCATGACAAAACTTGAGGACAGTTTCAATAACCAAAAAAGTTTTCTCAGGAGGTCCATTCTACTACCCAATCAGATTTTTTTCTGTCACTCACATGATACCCTAGGTTTATTATGTGCCTGAAATTTAAGGGGTAGTAATTCTGGAATGCCAGAAAGTCTTTGATATCTCATCCTGCCAACAAGGGTAGTTCAGTAGACAAATTAAAACAGGCAGTTTTGGATAACTCATATCTCCACCATTTTCAGTCTGTTGAATTTTTTTAGCTGTTTCTAATAGTCAATTAAATTGTCTATAAGAATAAACTTAGAAGATTAATGCTTTTGTATGTTTAAATGTGGCATAAGAAAATTCCCTACCATTAACATTTTTTTGGCATGACTCAATCAATATCCTACCAACAAGAATGAATGAGCATCCGTTAAAATTTTCTTGTTGAGAACTATGGAGCGATAGGTGTGGTAATTTACCTTTTCCTGGTTTTGAAGAAATGTCAGTAAAATTGTGTCATTCAAAGAACAAGACTACCGTATTTGTCTGTCAATAGTCACCATTGGTCAATAGTCCCCACTTTTGCAATAGTAAGTATGTGCTAGCTTATTTCCTTAATTTCTACACATCTAGATAATAATAAATACATGAATGGTCTTTTCATTCATGTATCTTTTCGCCCATGTATAATTTGTCTGTTTATTCTCTAATGCCCTCTACATGAATGGATCCCCCTGAGCTCAACAAATAACATCGCTTAAGCCAAAAAGAACGCTATGCAACAGCAGATCACCTCCCAAAAAATACACTCTCTACGTACATATCCAACCTCTTCTTGTCTGCTGAGGTTGTCCACATTATTGGAACCAATTCATCCAACAATAGTCACTGCTTCATATACCATGGCAAGTGTGGCATTTCTCTATCCATTGGTAATTCTCACGTGATAAAGTTGTTGTTGCTACAGCGGTAGAGAATGAGATAGAGGTTCGTCGTTATGATGATGGTGTGGAAACGTGCCGTGTTGGCTTCCATCAACAATGCTATGTGAAACATAGTGGTTGGTACGATGGGAAGGTGACTAAAGTCAAGGAGATATGGTCAGTTGATGATGAGAGTACGACAAAACGGCAGATGGTTCAGATAATCATGTGTTGCTGTGTTACTGATGTCATGAGCCCTGTATTTGTTTCTGGAGTAGACAACATTTTTGAAGACGGAGATGGTAATGACTTTGCGGATGATGAATAATGTAGTTATAATTATATAACCTGTATTCTTAATCAACATTACATTCGGTATATAGTTTAATACTGAGGGTCTCTCGCCAAATTTATTCGCAATTTTTCTCATCGCTATTCCAGAATGTCATCCATGCTGGCTGCTATAGTACTGCCTTTTCTTTAAATCTGCTATTACATAAACATTCCGTTATCAAGTATCACAGCCGAACTTAATCACTTTGAAACATCACACTCTTCACAAGACACCGAATACACTCCACTATCACCATCTTCCTCCGAGTATGAAAATGGAGAATTTTTGATAAGCGGCCTCTCCGTAGCATCAGATGAGTCCTCGTTTGACATGGAGGTACACCAAGTTTCTCTATCATAGATGCAGTCGAATGCAGTACGAGACGCAATACAACATCCTGTTTAAACAGCAATTACTTCGTCAGATCTGACAAAGAAGTCGTTACTCGACCTTTTTATCACTCCAAGAATTATCAATGTAATCCCAATGAAGCAACGCTTTGGGGTGTTATGGCTCATTACGTTCTTGTTGATTGCCCGAAGAAATGGTGATCAGGGGGTGAAAGTGAAACTGAAATCGTTGTGTGACTTTAGCGATGAAGTATTGCTTCCTCGGTTATGAGCCATCCTGGCTATGTGTATACAACGATCAACGTACCGAAAGCTTTGATCTTTACTTCTTGGTTGTCAATATTGACGCTCCCAAATTCAGATGCATCGATAAAGAGGACGAGACTGATGTCATTGCGAAGACGCATTTATTTCAGTTTTCAAGGGAAAGACAATTTACTCTGAGGATATTGTTGCATTATCGCCGAAGGGATTTGGATTACTGAAAGTAGTAATTGTCATAAAAAAAGAACGCAAAACACATTAAAAAGACAAAGAATATGGTTTCGCTTGATCCAACGACTCAACAACTGAAGTTTTAAGTGCGAAGAGCGTCGTTACAATTGTCGTGATTAGAATGACGATAATGAGAATGTTGCCAGTGAAAAGAGGAGGTCAAAATAGATAACTTACATTGTGTTTTGCAGATGTAATTAGTTAGAAATATATCAATATCTTATGTTACCAATAAATCCATTTATTATATGAATTTAATTCACTGACTTGTGGCTGGTTACCATGACATATCCAATCTAAAGTACACTGGACTGTGCCGTTATTTGTCCAAACGATTTAAATCCATCTAGTTTCATGAGTTCTTAGTAGTCATCGTATTCATTGTCTTGAATCCATCAATGATCCAAGAAGACACCTCTCCCGTTTTGGTTTCGGAGAATTGTTTTAGGCAGTCATTTGATCCCACTTCTGAATCATTCCTCCCAGAGATTGTGCACAGGAGATTTGAATGCCTTATTTAACGCTACATCAACTGGTTGGCAATTTCCAGTTCAGCTACCTGGAATGTGAGCAACTTCGACGGCGAGATTCTGAATCTTGTTGATGATCTCTTCCATTATATGCTCACAGTATGAGTCCAAGATTAAAATAGAAAATACCTTTTGGTACTTGAACAACAAATGGCTACAAAACGATATCAACCCATTATAAATGATAGATTCATCCATCCATACCTTGTCTTGATAAGAGTAGTGAGGACCATCTGGAAGTGTGTTCAGTTCTTTGCTAACAGTACGACCTTCGCTCTTACCAAAGAAACACAGTAAACATTTCAATATTAGATTTAAATGCCATCATAATGTATTAGTGATTAATCAAAGCATACGAACCTTTGACAATAATGGTCGGCTGTAGAAGATCGCCAGCTGCAGAGATTGTTACAACAACGTTAATACGATGCGAATCATTTTTGAAAGTCCGTGTGAGTACCGGTTTAGCACCTCATACTTCCAAAGTACGATCAGAGTGCATGGAGTAAAAACCTGGAGTCTGATTCATGTTTAGGATGAAACAGCGATCACGAGTTGGTCCGTTTAGAAGTGGACAAAGGACTTTAATGAAATCAAGTGAATCCTGAAGCTCTTTGAGATTGATGAGACTCAAGATGGTAGATGTAATTATGGGAGTCGTCCAATAGCTGACATCTTTGCAATGTAAGATTTGGCTGAGAAGTCGGCACTTAAGGATGATACCTGTAAAATGACAGCATTTCCGCTAACAAAAAAGCTTTCCTCTCACCTTTCAAAGATGAATTGCAAAAATTATCTCGATATGGGTTCAATTGATAGACAGGTCTACCTTTCATAGAAAGGGAAGTCTAATTGTGGATCTTCAGGTTATTATAGTCCTCAATGCCGAAGTTTAAGGCACATCCTCGAAGTGAGATGCCTTTGCTCGCCTTGACTTGGAAGTACTCCCCAACAACGTCAAGACGCTCTTTGACAGTGTAGCAATGTCGGAGAGGACCAAAAGTAAGGGAATGACAGCTACGTCTACAGTGCATCATGATGTTAAACAAACCAAACAAACAACAGACGCACACGCAAGGGTAGGTTTCTAGGTGTCTAATGTGAGAAAATCGCTAGTGAATTGATTATACCTCTCTAAAGTTAAGGGAGCCATATCTTAAGGCAGTGTCCAACTGCCTGTGAAAAAGTTTTGGACTGCCTCATCATATTTTATCAGCATTAAAATGATGCGTCCCCAAAATCGCGAAAAAACAGTTTTTCTTAAAGAGCCTATCTAAGCCAATGAAATGCAAATTGAGTTCCTTTCACTTGCGTTAGAGAGCTAATCTAACGCGCGTGTATTGTAGAAATTTTAATTCATTTTGAATTTCACTGTAGCTTGCAGATGAAGTAAACCTAGGGTATGAAAATTGTAATGCTATCTTGTTTAATAACTTTTTAAATGGGAACTACAGCCCTGGAATACTATCATTGGAAAGCCCGGTGAAAAAGTAAGTACTTTCATGCGTGATTCTACAGAGTAGTATATCAAAAGATGAAAATTTTAAAATATATCAGAATACCTCATGTTACAAAACATGTGGAATGCTACATGTTTGCTGTTAGAAAAATTGAAATAATAATATTTATAACTTAGTAAATTACCACTACATAAACCTAGAATACAAATGTGGTAGACAAGAAGTCTTTTCAACTGCCGCCTCAGCAGCAGTTCCACAACAGGGTAGATAGCACATAGCGTTCTTTAGCAAAGCTGGTAACTGCTTCGACTTATCAATGGCATAATTAATACACATAAACATAACATATAACACTATGTTTGTCCCAAAGCCACAGTAAAAACCCTTGTAGATTTCCCTAACTACATGCCCTTAACCTTTTTGGTGCTGGCGTTCCAACGACTTACGGATCCGTTCTTCCTTCTTTTAGTCTTTCTTGCTTCTTCTTCCTCCCTATCTGCCATCGGGTCTCCAAACTCTTGGAGATATCGTTCGTATTCAGATTATTGTCTCTTTCGAATGTCATTATTGCGTTCGATAGACTTTTCTGATTCCCATCTAGTCCCGCTTCATTTGTTGCGGACTCCAATGAAGATAGCGACTTGATGTCGCATTCTCTAGCATGTAGTTCCGGATATTTTTTCGATACTTCTGCTCTCGGCGCGATTGTCTACTGTACCCATTGGTACTTCAAATCGAAGATTAGTCATCGAGGGTATGGTCCGTCATTATTGGGACTTCTCATGTGGGAGTTTATTGGATGAGACTCATCCAGAGCTTGTGTGATTTGCTCCCCATTCCCACCATCTTTTTCATCGGGGTCCAGTCCTTGCGATAGCCTGAGGTTATCAGATACCGCTGGTGGTTTCGAAGCCGTTTCCGCCCTTGTTTGATCTTGTCCTACTGACTCCACTTCTGAAGGAAATGTATTTTCCCGCCTGTCCATCGAGCTCTCATCGTAGTCGACAGCGACCTTATCCGCAAATTTCTCATCCTGCCTGGTCACTCGTAAAAGAAGATTATCTTCTGATTGCCCGCTAGATGTTGTCCATGATTCTTCCTCCCCTGCGTCCGAAGGAAGAATCCTGCAGTGTTTTCGTTCTATATCCGCACTGGGTTTCTCCTTTTGAGTCTCTTCTTCATCAACTTTGGAGTCCAATAGCGTTGTTCTGCTTTCTGGCGCCTGACGGGTAGTAATCGGACATCTTGTGGAGACAATTACCGCAGTATCCGATAGCCATCTGCTGTCAAGGTCGAAACGCGTACCGCTTTGCGATGATGTAGAAAGTTGTCTTCTGCCACCTCTAGAGACATTTTGAGACTTATTGATCCTTCCGCGTGGAAGATCCGGGTCTTTGTCTACTTTGAAGGCGAAGGCCTATAAACATCACGTTCAAGTCTATTCCGGCCGACCGAGTGTAGGCATCTGGTAGTAAATATTGCTGCTTGACCGAAGCGAACAAGCAATTCCACTCTATCTTCATCACTATCTACGATGCTGATGAGGTGTTCAAGATGAAATTCGTCGAGGGCAACAATTACAGAGATTCATCTGCAGTCTGGAGGGTTTAGATAGACTGAGTTCGGATAGCCCGAATGGAGATGTTGGCTGTGACCGACATACTGGCTGCTCTCGTAGGCCTCCGATAGAATCGCGCCGACACTACTAATTTATAGCTTGGGGTACCGTTTTTTGAGATGGTGGAACAAAGGAGATAGGCATGTCTTGATCTCCAGTTGGACCGCAAATAGTTTGTGACCTGCGTAGAAGGGCTCAGACAGTTCTGGGAGGTATTTCCTTCTATTACCTCCTGTCAGTCTTCAGAATGGTAATTGCCTTGGTGATCTCTTTGTTGGATAGAGTTTCCTCGTAGACTTTGATCTCTCTTCCTGCCTGCTTCGGGTCGTCCCAGAAGTTGTTGCATACCCATTCCTGCAGATCTGTATCATGGGGTACCGAGGAGTCATCGCCCATCTCTTCTATGAGTGCCTGTCTGCTGCAGTCTTCTTATTCCGCACAAAGTAGACCCACTTGCATTTTATAATGCCGAGATGACGTGATTCCGTGAGGGATAGTTGTGGGCTATCTGCGGAAAGGGCATAAGATGTTGCATGGGCGATTATCTTTTTGGAGGGGCTCAAAGACAAAGTGATCTCCTTTGCCAAAGAGTCTTCTGTCGATGATTGTAGGAGAAAGAATTCGTCTTCCTGGCTGAAGATCAGAAGGATCATATTTACGGTTCCACCATTATGGCTTGCAGGGTTACAGCGGTGTCGAAGAGTACTATCCCCATGTCTCTTGATATTACTTTGATTCCTAAGCGGAAAAAGAAGGCTGCTAAGTGGATGATTAAAGGGCAGAAGAGATCATGGGGGAAGTCTTGGAAGAGTATAAGCTTGTTGAATTCATCTATTGAGAGCCACAATTCTGTGGCTCTGACAAAGATGTCGAAGGCGATAGGCTTGTGTTGGATCGCCATGAATGTGGTGAATCGTTCGAAAACCTCATCTGTTAGTGACTCTTCTAAGACTGGTGGAAACTCGATCTCCGATGATGCCATGCAAGACCAGAAGCTGTCTTTTGTCCCTCTCTTCCCTTTCTGAGGAATGATGTCATACCGCAAATCGTCCATTACGATTACTCCATCTATCTATGAGGTCACCCAGAAGTCTGACGAGTAAGATAAGGAACCCTGGCTGAACAATGATGGTGAGGGTACCTCCGCTAGAGTCTCAGATCTGTCTCTCTCCTGCGGAGAGGATGACGTTGGAGGTCCTGTTGTGAGTGTTCTCAATGAGGTCACAGGATCTTTTCTCTCCGTCGGAGAACCTTCCGGAATATATTTCGAAGCCGAAGTGTTGGGTAGAGTTTCCGGGATGTCTTTGTTGGGTGCGTCCTGTAACTGGATCGAAGAGGTATTAAGGCTATTTGGATTTGCTGTGGGTGATAGAACTATAGTCTCTGTGTTGACTACTGGCTGAAAC
>JALLAW010000569.1:0-12328 GCA_036939535.1 Cyclotella kingstonii | reverse complement strand
CCATAATGGCTACTTTCAATTCCTCTGAATTCTTATCATCAATGTGAAGGACATGCTCCACTTCTACTCTATTTATATCTTCCAGCAAATCACTCACAGTGCTAGTGTCTAACAGAGCAACAAAGTCCTCCACAAAAACATTATCTGAGGAAATGTTATGTGAGAAAATGTTTTGCCCAGAAGTTAATGTAAGAAATGTAAATTTCTTGCTATAATCAACATCACTCTCTTTAATTATTGCAGCCATTTTTTCATTTTTTGTAATTGTGGAATGATTGTTAATTTTTAAAGCAATTTCGAATAGTTGTTGGTGCAACTTCTCTCCAAGATTCTTCAACCAATATAGCAGCGTCCATAAGATGTGCTGGTGCTCCATGCTCCACACCTTTTGCACCATGTCGAGTACGAGCAGTTTTATTACTAACTCTTTTGCGTTAGAAGGTAAATTAAATTAAATTTAAACTATCACGCGGCAGACACAGGTCTTTTAACTTGCCGTCATGTACCACAGCAAGGACGCAAAGAGGCGTCAGTCTCGTAATTTTAGGACGCTTCAGCTTTTATCTAATAACTAACGAGTACAATTGGTATGAAGTAAATTGGGGTATACTTGTCGAATCCTAAGAAATACAGGTTCGAGACAAGCCAATACTAGCCTTCTCAGTTCACTCAAGTTGTGTTCATGCTCGGACACTTTCTTGAAAGTGACAATGTTCGTGCTGTCTTCTTGTGTGCCGTTTGCTGTACCTATCCACAACTCTGTCGGTAGACGTTCAGGTTCATCTCTAATATTACTTAGTGCCTTTTCTGGAAGTAAACTCTGAGCATCTACCACTTATAACGCTCTGTTGTCCGAGATATTGAAGGAGCGACTGTGCTGTAGGTCTGGAACTGAGTGCCAAATTTCGGATCCCATGCAGAATCCAATACGTCTGTCAGTGTATGCTTGCAGGAGTTGTCTTTGGTCTTTTACTCGGAATGATGAGAATTCGACCCATGAATTTGGATGTTCAATAATCTTCAAAGCTACTTCTGGTGGTGTAAGCATTATCAACCATTTTTCAACGTCTTTTGTTAGTTCCGGAGTAAGTTTAACTTTGCAGCATTTGTAATTGGCTGCGAGCTTTGTCTTATAAAAGTGTGCCCATTTATACTTCAACCCATCTAACATCACATTTTTCTAGTTAAGAGTATCAGTTCTAACTGTCTTCGACTGTGAATGTAGTTCCTTTAATTCGTCATCTGTGAGTTTTCTTAGATATTGAAATATCCCTTGTTCATCCTTGTGAAGTATATTTTCTTCCGATGTCTCTACTATTGGATTTAATCTTTCTTGATCGTTGTTTTCTGTAACAATCGTAATCTTGTGACTGACAGTGAATGCCGTAAAGTGTTGAAATGGTTTATCTAGGACATTTGCGCTTTCAAGATTAGTGAGATACTCTTAGAAGCCATTAGCTGTAGAAAAATAATTTTGAGAGCACATAATTGGTCCGTGTTAGTGACTACGTAGAAAATAATTTCGCTTTTTAAATCAACAATTGAGGGTATTTCTGCTTCAACGATGGATGGCAGATTACTGCTTCTAAAAACGAGTGAAGTCTTGGAACGCTTATTGCTTCGATATGCCTTCTGTAAGATGCAAAATATTCCCATGTGACTTGGAGTGTTTTCTTTTTGAATCTTTTTCAAATTTGTTCTTAGTTGTGTCCTCCTCTCTACTTCGTCGTCTGAACAAACATTCTTTCTCCTCCAGTTCGACGATCCTTGTTCCTTCTATGAAGTACTTACCTCCCTCTTCGCTGTTAGTCGTAGGCCTGATCATTTCTATACTATTATCAACATTGATTATTTTCAGGTCTATCTGAAATATGTGTGCCACTATGTAATGTAAATGAGTAGACACCGTTTCATTGGCCGATACTTGCGCAATTAATTTTGCCACCTCTAGTTTGGTAGATTTGGACTCAATAGTGAATTTATATTTTTCTTGAAAAAATAGATAATTGGCACGTATTTTTTTTAACACAAATTCTCTTATTTGTACCGAGATGCCTCCCCAAGTTTCCTGTTTTTCAACTATCTGCCTTATTTCGTTGCAATAAGATAGACATTTAAAAAAAGACGAGAAGTTATTCACTTGACTGTTTGATGGCGTTTCGTGATCTGATTTTGATGATAATGTTTCCTGAGGCTCCTCTTCTTCCTTTGTCTCTTGAGAGTCTTCCTCTATTTCAATGGGTATGTCGTAATCTGTTAAGCCTTTGATATATTCGCTAGTATTAGATCTTTCATCCTTTTCATAACTTTCCCCAGAAACAGATTTGTACAGCGTACTGATCTCATCTTGCAAATCCATCTTAACTCGATGATTCAACCTTCCTTCTCCTTCCGTTGCATCAGTCACTCTCTTTTCAATTATCAGTCTACAATTTTGTTAGCATCGTTTCCGTATACTCAAGTTACATCTCTTTCGCAAATCACCTGTGTCTTCCGCCCTATCATCTCCAACTCGTATTTCTACTGTTTGCGATCGTGCGAGTTTGTTAGTGGGCTGTTGACACACCAAGGAGCTGCGCTGATCACAAATGCACTGTCTACAAAAGAAATGATTACAATCTCTGCCCCTTGGAGCCCCCATTATAATTCAGCAATTTTTGGAGGAGGAGCATAGTGCTTTGATACACAGTCTTAGCATGTCCGCGAACTCATTCATCATTGTCATTGGCGGGTTTTGAGAGTAAAGTCAATGCTCTGAAAATTTAACAAGGTTATATTCTATTTACCCTACACTGTGAAATTTGTATTTTATTTTTATTTAAGCTGGCACAGAATCATGACCTAATTTCTTATTTTATTTTTCTCACTTTTCTTTTCGTTAAGAAGTCAGCTGTGCTCACCTTAGTTACTACTATACCCAGACAGAAAATATCCGAATTTGACTCATAAGTGCTAACTGTGTGTCCCCTGAAAACATGATCATCTCTTCATTTTTAAGAACGTGTCACGTAAATCCTATTTATTTAATAGAGGAGACTGAATAGACTACTTCTACCGCATCAATGTCTCAAATTAATTGAATCGAACTTTTCTTGTTTTGTAAGGATAACAGATTGTTTTGAATTCTGAATCTGTTGTAGACTTGAAAGATTGATCCTGATGTTGGAGAGATCTTCATTACTTTAATTGTGCTACCTCCATTGCCCAAATAGAAAATCTATTTTTGCACCAATTGATTAAGGGAGCTATCACCTGTCCTACCGCAGTTTGTGTCGAGTGTGAAAGTTGATCTGAGTCACCAGCTATTTCCCCGGTTGTTGTTGATTCCATGTAACTCCATGCACTATCATTTTTAAGCCCCGATATGAGCATCGTCATAATGATTTTCCTCCTTCGAATTCAGTAATCCTCCTATAATTTTATTAGAAGCCAAGACGGCTTCTAAAGTGATATCATCCTTTTCTTCTTCCTAGATAAATAATTCGAGATATACAGCGCTTAGTTCCTCAAGATGGTGTCAATTTTTGCTCTGGCCAATCTACTTTTTCTTTGTACCCTACATCCTTAGTAATCATTTTGATATTTATAATCATTCCTTCACTCGTCTGTTCCTCAAATACTTCTCTAGCCATAGGAAACTCTAGTTGAGTGAACAAGGTCATTGAAGTAACTACTGTACTGCTAATGCTAGGATTCCTTTCTTCAATGACCAAATCATTCACTGAGACTTTTCCGATGAAGTTTGCTCATACAACTGATTGAGCTTTCTTTCACCTCGTTCTTCTATTTTCTGAGTCTAATCTCCTGATTTATTTTTTTCTCCATTGTTTAACTTGCTGGCAGTGACTCGTACATTTTCTCCAGTCTTCATCAGAGCCTCAACTTTGTAGTTTGTGATTGAGAAGGAGCCCTTAAAATTTGATTCTTCAATTGACAATTTTTTTAACTTAAATTCGTAGTGGGTACTGTGAGAAAAGTGACCCTTGCAAGCAGTCAGATGTACCAAAATTGTTATGTGCTCTAAACATTTGACTCTCCCTGAACCATCAAGTGTGATACCTCCTTCGTGTTCTAAGTGACGAATCAGACCTAATGGTCTGAAGGGTTCTCCAATGCATAGTTAATGAAGATAGGTTCTCTTGACAGTTCTCCATTCTTCACCGCAAAATCCTAGAGGGCACGAGTTGAAAAAAGTTACGTATGATCCTGTGGTAAAGTCAAGAAATCTCCAAGAAGGAAGATATTTCGCAAAGTCCTCTAGATTAGTCAAAAATTGCTCTTTGTTTCCTTTATCCCAGGATAGTTTCATCCTCTGAATCGGAATTGTTTTTGCTTTGTTCAAAATTATATCCATCCCATCTTTTGTAGCCTTTATTACTTGATCCCAATTGAACTCCAGTTTTGGACTGTTACGTGAATCGAAGTCCTTAAATGCGAAAGAGTTACCATACATCCTTTTAAGTAACAATAAGGACATGTAGTGTAAGAGGCATCTGGGTTTAACTGTAGAGTTGTTGAAGATTTGCTTCCTGATGTGTAATACTAAGGATCTTCCAGTGCCGGAAGTTGGTGGACAGACGTATTCCATATTGTATTCGTTTTGCTTCCTCTATTGTGTTAGTTTGAGGCTGCATGGACAAAATGAATTGTCATTTCCATCTTCGAAATGTCCGGTGATTTTCCTGCACTTGGGAATGTTCTCAATTAATCCGCAAAAAGCCGTTATCGGAGGTTTACCTATCAGGGGTATGCCTGGGATGATCTCTGCAACAGTGAATCTCTTTGATTCAGAAAGTGCTTCATCCGTGTGTGCTTTTACTCTATTTATCCAGTAGGTGGTGTTGTCGACAATTTGAACCGCATCAGAAGTTTCATTAGCTCCATTGCATTTGATGATAAACATTTCTACCCCTGCGTGTAGAATACAAACTTTACTTTTTTGTCGAAGATTTTCTTTAATTTGTTCCGTTTTCAGCAGTCCCAAATTGCACGTATATTTTGTTGCATAATCGTTCCTCTAGGAAACGATATGGGAAGACTAGATAAATGGAAAACATCAGGACATAGATTATGGGAGTGCTTCCATGATCCCAGGGACGACACGGTCTACAGGACAACCAGTTTTTTCTGCACAAAATATGAAGGGATCTTACAGCCAACACGAAGAGTGGGAACGATCAACAAGAATCAGTTGTAACTGATCTACCTGAAAATGAATACCCTGCTTTAGTTCATGTAACAGAAAGGAATGTTATCCTCAAGAACACATCTAGATATAAGTTGACAGCCTTGCCGGATGGAGAAAAAGGTCAGATTCGATAAAATCAAGCTCGAAAATGAGAGAAAAATTAGTACAATATCCAAAGGAAGCAAAAAGAGGCAGTAGGCATGATTGAGGTCAAAAGATGTAAAAGCAATGACAGATGTATCTTTTGACAAAGTAAGGGCGCCTAGCATTTGCGGCTGGGGATGAGGTTGACGGACAATATTGGAACTCAAGTTTTATCGAGAAGAAGAAGAGTGCAGAAAACGACAAGCTGAAAAGAAAATCATACAATTTCTCCGATAAAACCTGCCAGCGTTAGGTTAGATAAATAGCTTGCCAAGCAACGACTTCTAGCCAGGTTAGGAAGCAACTCTGAGTATAGAAAATAATAGCTAAACGAACTTAGATTGAAACATATTGTTTCCGGGTGCAGAGATGTTGAGATGACTAGATAAATGGGGCACTAAGGGTTTTGAAGGTTGGATGTCTTAGCGACGGCAACGCAAGTAGATCAAAATAGGAGGGCTCTCTCTCTCTCTCTCTCTCTCTCACACACACACACACACACACACACAGACACACACACACACACGAAAATATTGCAGTGTAGATGGTCACATAGGAGCTGTCAAATTCTTTATAAAAGCGGCACAAAGATCAATTCTGAATCTGACTAGACACCAGCACACTGATGCACAATGTTGAAATCGTAGAGAAAGTAGTTAGCTTTACGATCACAGATCTCACACTAGGATTAAGATATGTCTTATTTAGATAGTCCTTCAACAGTTAGACAAGCCGTTGATGCTCTATGTCCCTGACATCGACCAAAAAGTAGATTTTAGAGTAGGTACAAGCTCTAGAGTGCGATTCATGAATCACAAGGGTAGTGAGATTGACTAATTGCAAGGGAAATGAACAATACGCTACAAGTCAGGCGTCCGACTTGTAAATAGCGTAATTAAGCATGGGAATGCTATATGTAGAGGCAACAGGTCAAGATTGATAAATTGCGTCGGGAAATGAGGAAGTAGCAGAAGGTAGATACACGAAATCAGTGTCTTAGATATCGCGACGAGTACGTAGAGATTTTTTCAGATTGACAAATCGCAAGGATTGGCACAGGTATCACACTGCACAGGTGGCGCGAGTTTAAAATCGTACATTACCCCAGTGATACTCTACTACTGAGGAAGAAACCATGGACAGTCAAGGTTGACAACTCACGGACTAATCAACAGCACAAGGTGGCCCGGGATGTTCGAGATTGATAAATGGTCAAAAAGTCTTAAGGAGTGGGTTCAAGTCTGTTCGATAGGCGAGAACGGCAGATATACAGTGAAGATACCATAAGTGCAAATGGAGTCTTAGGCCGACTGGCGAACGGGAATTCACACATTGCCTTTAGAGAGTAGGCTCTGTACGAGGTAGTCAAGGGCTGATTCTGTAGTCGACTACGGACAAAATACTTGGTAAAACTACAAAGACACAAACATTCGCATTCACTCTCATAACGAGAAAATAATGACGCGATGATCGAAAGTCAACGTGACACGATGGAACCAATGACTTGATTAGTTTACAACAGTCAGCTTGGGCATTTTTGAGTGGAAGAAAACATGGGCGAGGGTGAATGCTTTATGATGAACTGGCGAAGGACTCCACATTTCAAGAAGTATATCCACCGAGAACAACTATTGGCAATGCACTGGTAAAGAAAACGATCATGGATGAAATACTGAATGAAAAGGAGAGGATTTTTGAAATTTATAAACGACACATTAAGGTGATCTTGGAAGAGCAGCTGCTGGCAAGTCGGCAAGGAAGAGGAAGACTATTACGAAGAAGAAGGCTGTGTCAATGGAAGGATTTAAAAAGTGGATCAAACAAACAGGGCACGAAAAGAACGGGCAGTTTCGACCTTGAACTGTATTGAGGCTATAGTACTACTAATTGATCAAATTTTCCTGATGGAACACTCCTCTTGTACAATCAGACTGCATTACCAATTGAGGATTTTACACATGGGAGACCCACCGCAGGGGAAACATGTTTATCTGTCAAGTAATCATCACGAAGAAGTGATTCCGACCGGACCTATTCCCCCTGAGGCGGTAGAAAACAGACAGAACTTGACATGTGTAATTTGGGTGAGCCCTAGAGAACTATATGGAACTATGCCAGCGCACCCGATTAAAAAACTGATACCAGATGGATGATGTCAGGATATAGTGGTGAGCAAAGAGGTGATCATCTAGATGAAAGAACAGTTCATTTTCTTTACTCCGTTGAAAATAATACTGAGGTGCAGCCTGTAGAGGGACAGCCAGAAGTGAACCTTCCAATCCCAGACAAAGTAGTGGTAGAAGATAAAGGTAGATCTCTGGAAGGCGAGGATTCAGTCTCTGCCATAAAGAAGCATCTACAGGGAGAAATGACCAAATTGGTAGTCCAAAAACTGAATCAAGAGTACAAGTGGCGATAACTCGAATTCAGAAGGACTATCTAGAGCAGCTATCCACTCAGACATAAGTAAATTCTGGAAGTGTGATTATATTGCGCAACTCCATGCTTGATTCTGATGAGAATAAAATAGATTGCGCTAGAACTGCTTATGGACAGACACTTTTTGCAGCCAGTGACAAATGGATTACCAGCAAATTTGCGAAGTTGTTAGCGATGTGCAGCATTTCTAATTTCGGACTTATCTGCCACATTCATATGACGGAGATTAGTTGTGTGTTTGCCCACAGGGAACATTAGGTACTGGGTGGAGGAAAATTATAAGGATGCAACCAACTGTTTGTGTCAAATGGAGATATTAACAGTATTCGGACTGTTGAAACACATAGTATTCGAAGGAGGCAATGGTGATAGTCTCAACACAGGGTACTGGCTTGATCGATGCACTAGGTTATATCATGAAAATATCTATAATTTACCGAATGTAACAATATCTGAATCCTGTTTTTTAGTTGACAACAACTGGACTGAGAGAATGACTAGTCTGATGGACAATTTAGACGTCAACAGACGGCATCATCACAGGCAATATTACAACTGGGCAAGATTCACATGTAGATTGAGTACTCTGACTCATTTCCTCCTTAACATTCTTAATAGAAGCAACAATAGGAGGTACAAACAAATGATCACCAGTCTTCCGTATAGTTACGATTTTAGCAGATGGAAGGTAAAACATGACATCACGATGATGCATGAATGTCGAGGATTGGGTAGGCTGGATTTCGAATTAACTGAACATGATAGAGACTGGTCCATATATTATTCCAAGATACCAAGGAAACCGGATTTTCTCCTTCAATATGCCATCTTTCTGATGTTTAAGGCTCATTTCGGTAAAGATGAAGTGTTCACTAGGTTAAGGAATTTCGGTTTAGCAGATAAGCAACTCCCAGAGAAGGTGGACGTGGTGATTAATAATACTGTCTAAATAGTAAACTAATATGAGAAGAAAGGAGAATTGGAACGAATTCTAACGAATCGAGGTAAGGAAAGAAGAAACTAAAGAATGATTTCATTCAAATTGAGGATTCATCTGACTCTGATTCAGATATGAGTCTCTTGAAACCCACACATATGGAATAGTTGGAGGACTATTTAAGTCTATGGGTAATGAAGGGATGAGGGAAATCAGGGACAAGATCCACACCGATAATCTCCTTATGAAAACGGGTATGACGTTAGATGGATTCAGTTCAGCGATATGTCAGAATATTCAGGATCAACTCAATCAGCTCTCAAACCAGTATTAAAAGGTATTAAAAAGTGCTACGACAACAAGGTTAAGGCAGTCAACTGGGATAACGCAAGGAAGGAATACTAAAAGTATCATCAGATGTCTTATCAGAGTACAAGCGTCTGCAAGAACTCCACCAAGAGACAAACACTTTTAAATACTGTAAAAGGGGGACGAATTCAAAATTACAGGAATACAACAACAAATTTTTCACAATGAGACTCCAAGATGTTCAAACAACTCAAATTATGTTTTAAAGCACTGTTTTATGGAAACTGCAAACTGGTACTGAACCAACTATGGATAACACTGTGCGGACTGGCATTATGCTATGACTGCGCTAACGAATGGACACGGTGTCTGTCTTGCGGAAAAGAAGAATGTCTTGATCAAGCGGTGAAGGCGGCAGAGGTAGATCTCGCCATTAAGGATTTCAAAGAAATTGGTAAAGTAATTGTCAACCTGCGGTTAAATGGTCTTGTAGTATTATGCGGAGACTCAAGCCACGAAGTATAAGTGTTGACACGGGACGAATGCCGCCTTACTGAACCATCATACTTTCCACTAATTCCAGGGGCAAAAGTCATGACTGATGCAATCCGATCCCGAATTGATTTACTCTCTAAACGAAATATTCCGAAGGAATTTGATTTTGACCAACTGGATGAACCAAACACTGAGGCCCAGCAGAGACTTAAATTGTCAAAAGAGATTAGTAACTCATCAGGTTACCAATCAAACTCAAAAGGCGAATGAAACACAATAATTGAATTTGAGGAGAAAGAAAGCGCCAATGAGGATGAAACTCAGGGTGAACAAAATAGTGTTGGAGGATGTATTAAGTCTCGAGGCGTTTGTACTCCAGATGATGATACCGCTGACACATCAGATGAAACAAGAGGTGAAGCAAGTATGAATGCAGTAGAATGAAGGAAATGACAGTCAACAACTGTCAGGAGGGTCAGAGACAATGGTCAACGGAACATCTTATTTGGAAAAGGAGAACATAATGCAAATAAAACTCACACTAAAGGATACTGAAAAGTCAAACTCAACTTTAGAGGATTACTTCAGCTGCCTTGCAAAGTGTGGCAAAATGAGACAATTGTTTGACGAGAATGTATGTGATGCAGACAAACTTAGAGAGCATATCATTAGTGAAATTCGAGTGAACTTTGCTTTTTTGAAGAGGTTCACAATATTAGTCTAGGAAAAGAATCTGAGCACCTTGATCTTTTGAGCTTGACCAATAAGATCTACTTAGTGGCAGAAGTATACAAATCAGTCCATTCTCTTGTTGCCTAAGCATTTCAAGTACTGCTAACAGTGTCCATTTCTACTTCACCATCACATTTATGTGTCACTGAGAAAGCACAACAAGCTGATAAAAAGAAGAGAATAAAAAACACAGATCAATGTACTTGGAAACGAAAGATTATGTACAGTTTCATACGATCGACACCAGCATTTATGACAAAACGACAGAAAATACTAAATAGCTTCTTCAGCTGCTGCACATGCCACTAAAAAGAAAAGAGATGTTGTATTGGGAAGTAAAAAGATGGAGATAATATCGATGTTGAAGTAAAAAAGGCACAAGAGGAAATTTCCTTCTTATGTAGCATTCTCCTCAATGCAATGATTGAGGCTCTACACAAGACAATTCAACATCAAAAAAAGACATGTTTTCTTGGCAATAGCGATGCAGTTAGAACTATATAGAAGGTTCACCACTGATAAAAGTTAATTTTAAATACTCAACCCAAGAGTTCATAACACATCTGTCGAACAGTGGAAATTCAAATTGTCCAGATCATAGTCGTCAAAATTTCATGGCTTTTTTTAGCACTGAAGATTGCTGTCAGGATGGATAAACAATACCATCTATCTTCTACGGTGGAACCAAAGGCGAGATCTTTCTAGAGCTTGATGATAAAAACTGGTTTCACTGCCTTAGAGGAAAATGACAGGCTCTCTAATCCATTTGTATGAACATCTCATAGAAGGCATGTGATGATGGAGGAACTAAACATAAGAGGGCTCATTTGGTAAAACAAATTCAGGTGCAAACAATAAATGCTGCCAGGTAACAAATAGACACTCTATTCTTAGTGATGAGGAAAAGAAAACGCTGATGTCAAAACTATCTCTGTGTGAGGAATTGAAGCAACAGTGACTAGAGTTTTCTAGATATAAAGAGAATAAAAATGACAGTCTTCAAAACATGCACTGGGAGAAGGATAGGACTCTTCAGACAAAGGATATCTGGCACTCACTAGCAGATCATAACCACAGCTGCTCGCTTGTAGATCCCAGGCTGTTATACTAATTAAGTGTTGTTATACTGCAAGGGAAAATCCAAAATTTATTTTGTGAGCTGTTATCAAAGTAATACTTCAATCAAGGGTTAGGTCTGCTTAAAATGTAAATTGTAACTGGTTGATATGAAGTATCTCCAAGATTACACCAGTATTTAAGCTGAAGAATTGGTTTCCAATTGTTATTTCTTTGATGCCTTATGCATCCTTGCTGCGTTGAAGACAGCAACCTAATAGACAATTGTCTGCCACAATTAAATTGTAGTGGTAATTTATTAAGATTAATTGATTTATCAATTGCTGCTGCTGATGAGATATCATCATATCATGATTTGGGTTGTCTATTTGGAGCCAGTACTGTTGATGAAGATTCAGATGGAGATGAACTGCGTGCTTCAATCAAATTGGAGCTCAGCTCTTTTGTAGTTCTTTCACCATGATTGAAGTTTGAATACATAACTATGATATGAATACAGCTTCACATGACAACCATATTGTGGATATATTTGATCAGTCAGGATAAGCATTTGTCAAATCTTCAATAACTGAATTCAAATAAGATTTTTTTATGTGCTCCTAACCAGTTTATGATCATCTGTCAAAAATCTCATCATTCTTGACCTTTCTAAGATAGTGCTGTCATCAAATAGGATACTCAAATGAAGCATGTTAGAATGACATGGTGTAGTCACATACAGCTTATAGTTTCACCACTAACATTTTCTCTCTTCCAGCAAATGTACTCTGACATTAATACCTACAATTTTCCAAGTATATGTTTACAATCTACCTTTGGATTCAATTCTCACATAGTTGCCCTTGATTCAGCATGTCTAAGTGTGTCTACTGCTGTGGCTGCCTGTGCAGCCTCTAGATTCTACTCCCTCAATCTTGCCCTGGCATTAGCCATTCTTTGGGTATTGGCTGCTGTGGCTGCCTGTGCATCCGCTGGATTATCCTCTCTTAAAGTTGCCCTGGCATCAG
>JALLAW010000568.1:0-12332 GCA_036939535.1 Cyclotella kingstonii | reverse complement strand
TGATGTGGCTGTGCTCTGTGCTAGGAATGGATGGCTGGGAGAGCCCTGTGGTCTGCTCAGCCACCACCTAGCAACACTTCGTCACATGAATAAGGTTTTCCATCACCTTGAACAGGTATGTTTCCTCGTCAATGTGAGACAAACAAAATTGCAATCGCCTCAATCTATGAGTAATTGTGAGTTCCCTTTTCAACACACTTGTAAAGGGATGAGTGGCATGCTATCTAAGCAGCCAAGTCATCACACTTGTGGAACCTTATTGACCTTGGCGACTGCAAGCTGAGTCTTCCACTTGCTTAGAAAAAGGCCTTCTAGTTCATTCAGCCAAACTGATTTTGAAGGTCTCCCACAGTTGCCTGTCCTCTTTGAATTTGTTTCAAGAGAAAGATTATTTCATAAGAAAAAACGAAGCCGTGACCAAATAAAACTTACCTCACTCTCACTGCCTCCATATAATTGTGGGAGAGACGTTACGGTCCCCCATGGTAACTTACTCTCATGCATGCGAAGGAGCAACTGCTTAATGATCTCAGTCCTGATATCGTCAGAAATGTAGCAGCGTTGATGAGCGGGAGGGGGAAGAATTAGGGAGAGAACTCGCAGTGGACAGTTCTTCAGGATGTTAGGAGAATTATCGTCTTGGGTGGAAGGCAAGGCATCTTCATTTCCATCAGCTACAGCTTGCAGCAGCAGCGTGGTTGCCTGAGGGTTACTGTCCATTGAGAGCTCATTGACAAGGAATATAGCGGCAGCAGTGGGCTGAAACGGAACAGTGTTGAAAGGTGTCAAAAGAGGAAGAGAATGCATCAGCATCAGCGGTGATGGGGATGCTGGCGTGTGTGGTGGTGATGGTGAGTAAAACATTTCTGAGATCAGGTGGCGATGAGAGTCTCTCTCAAAAATTAAGGCGAGACTGAGCTTTGTAATCCAACTTTCTGGGGGAGTATCCATTGAGCATCTTGTGAAATTTGAACTGCCTTGCCCGAATTCCATAAAATTGAATGGATACTGCCCATAAACTTCAAATATAAGAGGATTTTCCAAAAACCCAAACTCACCCAATATTTAGCTGATATAGTTAATCATTTTTGCGTTGAATAGTTAGTTTAATACTCTGTTATGTTCTAGTATGTCATTTAAATTGGTTTTATAATTTGTCACTGCTTGCAGGTGATTTCTAAATTTAGGCTGAAAATTGGACAAGTATCTTGTTGAATAACTTTTTTAGCAAGAACTATAGCCTCAGATGACTTTCATTGGAAAGCCCATGAAAAATTTAAGTAATTGCATGTGCATTTCATTTTTATACGACGAATATTGATAAAGTTCATCCAATTTAACAATAATTTTTCAATACTTTAATTTCTCTTCACTATAGCTCATTTTGTCCCTGCTGTCCGTGGAGGGTAATTTGAGGAAGATATGATCACTAGGCATTATTATCAAAACAGATTATAACATTTGACTGTTCTCTATTGCTCATAGCCCATGACTAAATATAATAACGATAGTAATAGCTTAGTAAGTTACCACTACACAAACTATTTATACAATCGTGGTAGACAAGTCCCTATTTGACTGCCGCGTCAATAGCAGTTCCATATCGGAGCGGAGAACGCATAGAGTTCTTCAGCATTGCTGTTAAATGCCTTGACATATCGACGGCATTTAATACGTACAATACACACCCAAATAATACTACACAAGCACAAGTTCGGGCTCCTGAATTGAGGTCGCAGCCCTTAATGACCTTGCCGCTGGCTGTCTCTCCATCTTCGTCTTCTTTCCGCATTTTTCTGCCTCTTCTTTTCCTCTGCAACCGCTTTTTGTGTCCATCGGTGTTTCCGAACTCTTGCACATATTGCCCATATTCGATGAATTGCCATTTGTGAACGTCATCGATATGGTATACCGCATCTCTCCTATTATAATCAGAGTCTGACTCGTCTCCATACAAGAGTCCGATGAAAATAACTATTATACGCCTCTTTCTCTGGCATGTTGTGCCGGATACTTTTTTGCTACTTTTGCCTTTTTCAATCGTCCTTTGTTCCCAGTGGTATGTCATATCGAAGTCCAGTCGGCGTCGGGGGTAAACTTCGCCGATCTTCAACTCCCTTTGAATCTCTTCTGTTGAAGCCTCTGGAGGGGATTCTGTCTCTAATACTTATTTCTCGCCTGCTATCACTCACCCGCGACGTTCCTAATTCAATCCTTATACCCTATTATTTTTCGGCTTCCAAACTTTCCTTCGCCATTCGGGTCGTAGTTTCCGTGATCCCAGCTGTGATCTCCTGGCCGTGTGCAATCGAATTCCTGCACTGATTCTGACTGACTGGAACCTCCTCCGTCTTCTCCGGGCAATCTGACTCAACGGAAACCTCCTCGTTCCTGTGTTTCATAGCCGACTAATTTAAACCGTCAGCTTCCTACCACTCTCTGTCGATGTCATCCTTCATCGTCGACCGTACACTCTTGGGTACCTCCTCATTCCCCGCTGGCACTTCCACTGTCGCCACCACTTCTGGCAATGTATCGTTCTTGGTCCCATGACCTCTCCTGGTACTTGCGCTATGGATGCGAAGGAGTCCTCCTCCTCCTCTTCCGTGTCTGATGGATAGATCTGACGGACGCTTTTGGTTCGACTTTGTATCAGTTTTCTCGTCCATTCCCTTATCCGTAAATTCTTCCATTTCACTGTCTGACCATACCAGTGTTCTTGCCCGCTTTTAACCGCTATCCCGTCCCATAACTCCTCCGAAACTTCTATCTCACTATCCGACTCTAGAAGAGTTCTCAACCGCTTTATCGCCCCGAGGACTACATCTGGCCCTTTTGCGGGCGCATCTTGTGTCACTTGAGTCTGCCGTCCACTACTAGGCTCACTTCGAAGACTGCTTAGGATAATTTGCACATGAACCCTTGTTGTATCATAGGTGTTCATTTATTCTCCCGCGTGAAAGGTCAGTGTCCTTGTCGATGATAGATGCGAACAGTCCGAAGGCATCTTGTCAGATCTGTTGTGACCGCCTGCATGAAGACATCTGTTGGTGAAGATTGCCACCTGGCCGAACTGAACAAGCGACTCTACTCTATGTCTCTAACGTCGAAGTTTAGGAGATGCTTCAAGTATAAGTCGTCGAGCGCGACAAGCAGAGATCAGTCTACTGTCGGGGGATGTAAAGTAGACTGTGTCCTGGTAGTCCGAATGTAGGTGATTGCTGCGTCCAACATATTGACTACCCACGAAGGCTTCTGATAGGATGGCGCCGACACTAAGTAGTTGTAGCTTGGGTTTACGAGTAGATCCCTCACTATTTCTAAGGTATTGGGGAAGGGGGTGACCTAAGCACACAATTTCCAGTGGGAATCTGTAGTCCTCTTGCGTATGCTTCGAGAGGGAAAAGATATGTTCTTAGTGAGTATAAAATGATACTACCTCCGTTCCTCTGGTGCCGACTGTCCTCATTCCTTGGCAATGGTTATTAGCGTTCCAATGTATCATAGCATCATAGTCTGGGAAAGGAACCCTTTCTTCTAAGCGGAGATCGTCTCGAAGAGCCGAAGGAATAGATGAGTTCGTGTTGGGCGACGAGTTGCGGAGGCATTCATTCACACATTGATAAAGGTTGCATTTTGTCTTAGATTGATAAGTGGAACGGTTGCCATTGATGAAGTACGTCTGGGAGGGTTGTTGTTTCATTTCTCCCGCTCGTTTCTTCGTAATATCCGACGAATAAAAAAGAAATTTCTCTCCTCGATAATTTCTTCAAGGGTAGGAAGGTATCTTCGTTCTATTGTAAGAAGCTATGCGGGCAAATGACGATTTTGGATCCTAGAGGAAATAATATGGTGAGTGGTACCTCCGGTGAGCTGTTTTGTATAATTATATGCCGATCTAGTTGAAGGGCCGTCCACTGTCATATTGCCAGTGGTGGTGATAAGTCACTACTCTTGATTGAGGTGACGAGGCGCAAATATCCTTGTTCTGGAGAGTGTTGTCGTATCCCTTGATTTCTTTGCCAAAAAGTGTCGGATCAGTCCAGTAATTATTTGCAACTCACTCTCTCTCTGGTCGGTTCCCTTGGGTGCTAGTGCGTCGGTTCTCATTTCTGCCGCAAGCACTGTGAAAAAATCCCGGTATTCATTCGGTGTCCCGCTCAGTACAAAGTAACTCCACTTACACTGTATGATGCCTGGGTTGTGAGCATCCGCAGTTGATAGATATAGTGTTGTGAAATCGGTTGGCTCTGTCCTAGTTGGTGATGTGATGGTAAGAATGCTTTCGATTGTCGGGGGTCTTTCTTGCGGAGGGTCAGAAAAGACGAATCTCCTTATCAGGAGACTAGTAGAAAAGAATCGATCCACCTGAGCCGTCTTCGGTGTCTTTCATGTCAACCACGGTGTCGTAGAGGAATGCTCTAGGCCTTTCTGATTTCACTTTGATTTCCACACGTTAGAAGAGAGCCGTCAGATGGACCAGGAAAGGGTATAGGAGTTCTTCCGCGCAGCTTTAGTAGAATAGCATTGCGTTGAACTCGTCATATGACAGACCAAATCCAATAATTTTACGAAGAGATCGTACGCGGGAGACGAGTGTTTTATCGACATGAATGTAATCCACCGGCCAACAATTGATGCTGAGGGTTCCTCTCCAAAATCAGTCTGAAAAGGTATGACTGACGATGACCTACAAGGCTATAAATTCTCATTGCCCTAGTACTCTCTGTAATCGCCAAAATCCCATAGAAGCTTCCAACCCCTCTGGATAAACCACCTTAGCGTCGAAGGGATCCGAGTGCTCCACCGGTGACTAGGATGGAGACAATGTGCGATCTCCTTCTAGAAGTAATTCCAGCGGTTGCTTCGAAATCTTCTTTTCAGTTTCTTAGACCTTGTTACTTTTACTGGTGGTTGTGTAGGCGTGGTCGGAGGTGAATGCTATTGGGTGCTTTCCATAGTGGAGAAGGGTTTCTTTAGGATTCTCTCTTGCGGTTCTTCGTCTAGTAGCGGCCCAGCGAGGGAATTTGTTGTTTGAGTATCCTCAATTATGTTGTTCTCTATATCGGCCTGCTCATCATGTGTGTTATTTCTACTTTTTAACGATTGAAAGGATTTGTTCTGGTCGGGTGAGTATCGGTTCGTGGGTGCAGCTGCTCTTCTGGAATGGCCTAGAGGTGGTGCCGAATCTGCTGGATCCGTTGGAGCTATGGGTGCCGCTGACACGTCTTGAAGAACCATCCAGCAAGATTTCATTACCTTTTGATCTCGAAGCCGTCTTCAATTTCTTTGTCTGGGATGAAGGTTCGGGATGATGAATCTGGGAGTGGATCCACTGGGGTTGCCTACCGTATAGACGAACAGACTACTCCCAAGACTTCCCGAAGACCGTGAGAAGGACATCCCATGGTGTTGAAGTGATAAGGTCATTCAGCATTGAGAAGGCAGATAAGGTGGGCGTTATTGCAGCACTCTTCATGGGGCATGTCAGGAAGGGGTTGACGCATTTAGGACATTTTCTTGCCCTCTTTGCTCTTTAATCTCCTCGTCGAATTTTGCTAAACAGTCCATCCATGCTAGATGATGGCAAATCTTCGACCTCAAAGGGTTGCGAACCGTGCGTGGACAGAAACCGCAGGTGAAGATCTTCGTGATTGTCCTAACAAAGGTTTTCGAATCTTCTAGAAGGTTCGAGGTGTTTGCTGCAAACAGCGGGGTGAAGCTGTCAGACGGGGTGAATTCAGAAGTCATGGTGTGTTGGCTGGTGTAGCTTGGTTTGAAGAGTATCTCAGCGGCGATCGAGTGGCAGCGTGCAGGACGTGGCGTTTGTTGACCATGTCGTCATCTAATTCTTATGTGCATCCTATGATAGTACCTCAATTATCGCTTGTGTGCTCTCCGGAATTTTCCAGGCTAGCGAAAGACCGTCCTGAAATTGTTCAAGAGAGGTGCCTAACCAGACATTCATTTACGGGGTCGGAGTCGGAATCAGTTGTCAAGTGCTGTGGCGAAGATGTACCTATATAGACGATTACTTGCAAAATATGTTGGATACTTTCGAATGCGCTGGCAGGCTTCTTGGCCAGGCGGAGAACACAGATTTTGGCCGGAGGTACGCTCATGTAAGAGATATCGGGTCACTGTAGAGTTACCCGCTCGTCCGTTGTGTTCATGGGGTCCAAAGATATAGTACACATATCAGATTGACTATCCTGCTTGTGCGGTAGAAGTATTGGAGGCGGCGCTATTTATGGAGTACCGTGAAATGCCCTTGCGGGATTAGCCGACCAGGCGAGGAGGCGATAATGCTAATAGTGGTTACTACGGCTCCCGTTGGTGATGTCGGATAGCCGCAGAACTTTGTGAAGTGAAGTGGAGGAGATGTACCCACCTAGACGATTACTTGTAGGTCCGAGTCGAAGCGGAGTGCACTTTCGGGTTTTTTTATCTGGTGGGAAGGCAACACCGCTTTGGATCGTAGAAAAGTACCCGCTCGTCCAGAGTTCACCCAGTTAGGAGACATAGCCCAGTACAATCGTACCCATAACTAATGACTGCTTGCTACTTGTACGGACGTACTATTGCAAGCGACGGCTTTTTGTTAGCGTGTCCCTCCTTGAGGTCGATCGGCGCTTCAAGAATAGTAGCACACCGGAGTTTTTCCCTTTATCCGAGATCTCGATCCCCTCTCTGACATAATCAACCGGATGGTTGAGTCTAGTCGTAGTAGCTCATCGTATTTTCCTCGGGTCTTTGCGGCTGATGAAGATGGCTCACTTGACGATACCGTGGTGAGTGCCGCTCTCATGGTGGTAACTCAGTATTTCTTATGCTCTAGAGACGCATCATCTGCTCGGCTGAAGTCTATTTCGAGAAGAACTAGGTGTGGGGTGGAAGGCCCGATGGATCCCGTGTCCGCCATTACAGAGATGTCATCTTCTACTTGCCTAAGGTCTAGGATCTTCCGATAGCCGAGATATTACTTTTGGACTATCATTTTGCGAAGGAGCCACTGTGAATGAGCAATTTTCAGTAGTCCTGTGGTGAATTGTGTGGTCCATTGCTGGGGCGTGAGAGAGTGGTTTAATTCTAGCAAGTACCTTGTCTGGATCTCTATAAATTGGAAAGATATTTGGCCTTCGGTAAAGTTTCTCCAACCGATATCGTCTTGTGCCTGAGAAAGTGTCACCATCTCAGCCGAGAATGGGCCTAGAGAGTTCAACGATCAAGTGCCTTTTAAGAGTAAACATTTAAGTATCAAATACGGTAGCTCTGGGTCGGTTTTATCCCCTTGCTCGAAACATTCTGACAGATCATACACGTTCGCCTCAAACAGATCTGTACTATTGAGGTTTGTGCACAGTTATAGGTGAGGAGCTGTTTCTTGTCTCCCACATATCGGGCATTCCGGAGAGATAAATCTATTCATCTAAACGCCTGTCCCGCAAAACTCTGCCTGTTGCTTGACCAGTCATACGTTGAATGACCAAGAGCATCATGAGAGGGCTGAGTTAAGATTGTTTCAGTCGATCACATCGAATTTCGAAGATGGTCACTTATGCTTTAGATGCTGTTCGTAGAATCTCTTGGCTGATGATCTGCCAGAGCATAGCCGATATGTTCCTGCATTGAGTCGCAGCACTTGATTGAGTTGACTAGCACCATGGTTGTCTCGAATGGAAGTAACCCAGACAAAGGAACCAGGTCGAGGTGGTCCGCGGGCACTCTCATCGCAAATGCAGTTTAGCTTTTCTGCTATGGCCCTATATTCCCACTATAAAGTCTATCCAAGTGCCCTGATACGTGGTTGTAATAACCTTTCCTCTCAAGCCTCGCTTGTCTCCCCTGATACAGCGTAGATTGATGAAGCATTTTGCGGTTGGAGTGACTCTGCCAAAGCTAGCAACAAGATAGAGTACTTTTGTTGTCGCAGTTGTGTAGAAAAGAATATAATCTTTTAACGGGGTAAGCGGTGACGCCGTTGGAATGTTGCAGTAGATCCCAAGGCAGGGAAGCAAACGATAGTCCATCGATCGTAACACCTCTCTTCCTTCTTGGAGTGATTCATTCAAGGATCAAATACAATATTTCAGATCCGGCCAGAGTTGGAATTTATAACAAAAGCTTTGCTTTTTGCATTAGGGATAGCCGCAAATGAGCTAGACACCCATGGTCAGGAGCATCTAGTATCCCCAAGGTTCGTCGACTTTGGTTCAGCTTGAGTTCTCATTGCAATCCATCATGCGTAGTAGTTTTTCCCATTGTTGTGACCAGTGGGCGCATTGTTAAAAAAACAATATCAAATATTTCTTGCAGTGTCACAAGTCTATTTGAAGTGATATGACCGTAATTGGTTTCTGTCGATGTACCGCAGATGTTGTTGGTATATCGTTTAAAGCCCCTGAGGTTTGTTTAGACCATTCCTATATGCCACTACAACCCTGGCGATCTTGTTTTGGTTAATGGCGATTTTCCATGACACCCACCGACCTAGTTTTCGAAAATCTCCCTCACATCATTTAGTGTACTGGTCCAGTTCACTACTGCATATTAGACCTGTTCCGCCTGGCTCATGTGATGAAATAGTTTCCGATGGGTCGCTGGTGAATGAGGAGGCGGCCTTTAGGTCCTCTTCATTATACCACTTCACAAGGGAGCTTTTGCCTACTTTCAAGTTAGTATTTATTTCTAGTAGAGTCGTAAGATTGAGATCGTAGTGAGATACAATCTGTTGCACTAATGATATTTTACTTATTATAGTCACTTCAGTCGAACACTTTCTTAGTTGACACATCATGAACAGAAAGAATTCTGAGTACCTGTTGGAAGAGTATTAAACAACCAAATGCTTGTTGGTCCGAGTTGTTGCATTGTCTTCCTTCTGTTTTAGGTCTCGTTTTGTGTGCCCTGGTTTGAATGGTGTAAAATGCGGTGTGATTTTTACTATTTCGAAAAGGGGCTGCTCTTGCCACTTGCTGTATGTATTTCGTGGTGGCTCCAGTTCTCCTGCCCCCTAACACCGTCTGCTATTTCCAGGAGTATTATCAATAGCAGAATGCCCGTGTGGATTACTCCCCATCGGCCGCGCCCTTTTATAGGTGTGATCATACTGGTCTGCTTCCATTGTCTCCGTAGTGGGTCTTATTGACTTGTTTGAATCGGCAATAATTTCCATTGCGGTTTGTGTCTTTGCGTTCACAATAGCCTTATGTAGCTGCACTGCCACTGAGGTTATATAATTGAGTTAGGCTTCGATTGTGGTCCCACCCTCCTCTTTGAGGTGTTGTACCAATAGGTTAGGAAATAGATTTTCTTCTCATGATCAAAACGAAATTGGCGTCGATTGTTTGAGGATGTGCCATAATGTGTTCTCCATTCCCGTTTTTTCTCCAGCACTAACCCTCTCAACCCGCTCTGCCGGTCATCATAGTCGAACTTCGTGACGTAGGATTACTTCAGAAAGATCGAAATCCCGACTGCGTCTGCGGAAATTCTTCCTTCAATGTTTTCGTCTGCCATCAGGTATGTGCTGTCCTCCAAACTGTCATTGCCCGTGATAACAGATTCATCCTTGTTCAGACCCTTCCTTCCGCCTGTAAGGATGCTCTATCGCCCATCGACTTTTTGTTTTGACCTTCAATCGAGAAGTACCTGTTAGTGTGCAGGGTAGACTTTGCGCTGCCCTCGTCAGTTTCCGAAGATCCGATACTATTGTCCAGGCCTTGTGTCCAAACCAAAAACAGTCTATCCAACGGATCCGACCGACTATGCTGTGCTTTTAAGGGCATACATTTCTCTAGTTGCCCTAGACCTAGGTTATTCGCTGCATCAGAAAGAATCTTAGGCGAATTTCGGGATAGAGAAAGTGGGGGATACTGGCTTTGTGTTGGAGGACCAGAGACATGTCGAAATATCTACTTGCGGATTCCGATCCTAATATTTTCCCCTCTTGAGCGTTGACGTAAGCCTAGCCTCGTTTGCTGTATTTAGCCGTTGCAGAAAGGGAGAGCTTGGTGTGGACGAAACTGGCTTTGATCAAGTTGACAACATAGTCTGGGTGGCAGCCGTGGTTTATCATTCACAAGTAAATATTGGGGCCAGGGCAGAATTGAAATCTGGAGACGTAAATCTCTGCTCCTTTGCATCCCTTGGAACAACTTCTCATGAAACCTCTTATCCCATCGTTTGTTAGACAGAACCATAATCTTAATCCCTCTATTTTCATCTGTCTGATAACTTTTATCACCGAGAGCATAGATTGATCCTTTCTTTTTGGATCGTTTGGATTCGGTAGAGGAAAGACTTTGTAACTCACGTCCAGATCTCTAAGACCCTTGATCATTACCGGTGCCGCGGAGGTGTGGAGAGCAATATGTCCATTCTCAAGCTTAATTAGCTCTGCTCCGTGGAACGGTGGTTCACGATATGGCAACGCCTGAATAGTGCGAGTAAACCCTCTCAAGATGTCTTTCCGAAAGTCTTTTGCTTTGGCTTGTTCCAGTGGCCCCTCTAAACATGCGAAATCCGTGTTTTTGACCTGGAAGATGAATACCTTATCATTCCTTTGTTTATTCCCTGGGGCATAAACGGAGGATAGCCGGAGGTGATAGCAAAGTCCAATGGCGCGGTATCAAATGAGTAATTCCTGTTTGTAACACTTAGCTTGTCCTCTAACCGCTCTAGTTGGGCCTTGGTCTCGATATACTCCATATGTGGATCGATTTGATTAGGCATTCCGAGTAACATAAGATTGTGAGCAGTTCCGAGTGCTTGACATGGTTTAATCGAAAGATTAAGGCTTTGTTCTTGGAGATCCCTGCATAGTGAGAAAGTGAACTCTTCAATGACTGGTATAGTGGATGCTAAGATACAACTGCCCCTGAGCCATTTATATGGTTGTTTGATGTCGTCGATGGGGTTGTCTATTGTGAATTCGCAGTAGAACGAGTACCCAAGATCTATCTGATAAAATTCTCACCTTTTGATAATTGGGGGAGGGGGGATTCTCCATATTATCAGAGAAAATTGCGCCGTGCTATCCTTCCACCTTTGGATAAATTTACGTGTCTTTACTAACTAGAAGCTCAATCTATCCCGCACTGTCCCCCGTGTAGGCTTGGTACCGAATGACGTAAGTAGAATAGTGCAAAAAAATTAAGTAGATGTTTTTACTTTTGGTTTTTCTTTCTAAAGAAAAAGTAGCCCATGAAAAATATAGAATAGGAATGTATCATTTGGTCGTTCTAGCAGTGTTAGAAATTTTGTCATTCCCACGAAAATTTTCCAAGTAAAATGGTATCTTGCTGAAACTTTGAAAATCAGGCATTCGTAAGAAAAAATCAGCTCATTTCCCTGTGATGCCAAAGTCCAACCCTTCCTTAAAAGACTAGAAATCATATTTTCTCATCACCTATGACTCAATTAGATGGTTTTACAGAAAAAAGAACTCATTTCTCCAATAGAAGAAATAGGAGATGTTATCATAATGTTTACTGACCATGTCAGTTGAATTGACTGAGTGTAGACAGTTCGATGCACTAGAGCTGAAAAGCTTATCTTTGTTGCTTTTCTGCGTGAAAGACTTGTCACAAGATCTCTAATCATGGATATGATAAATTGTAGAAGTTTCAACTTTGGTGATGGAGCAATCATCACTGTAATGACAATAGTGGTCAACCCAAGATAGAAATCACCCAGTTTTCCTGAACATGAAGAACAATAAATACCTTTACATGCGCATTCTTCAGTAGCACAAGGTGACAATGAAAAAGAAAAAATGAATGATATATTCATCTTCAGATTCGATGAGGTTATTGATGGAGATGTTCAGCTTGAGCTCCCTGCGCTTCCTGGTTTCAGCACTGATGTGCTCAAAGGACCTACCAGCGCCTCTCACATTCTTTACAAGATGCAGTCACACTGGGAGAAGAGAGTACTCCACCAGAAATTGAGGCACTTCTTGCAGTACTATGGAGTATTTTGGGGGATGGATGTACTATACACATCTAAGGGCTTAAGGAACTTATAGACCTCATCATAACCAATGACAATAATGCTCCAGTACACAAAAACATACCTCCTCCTACCAACAACAAAGCACCTAAATCTCTCTTCAGCTAGGGGGGGGGCATGATGGTCTCTATCATTGAAGAATATAAGTTATTCACAATTCTTCACCAAGATCATCCTCTTTGACTACCTTGAGTATCATGAGGTTGATGTATTCTACTTCCTTTCCTCTTCAGCTTATATTGACGTTCAAATATTAACTACAAAAGGAGAACATGGTTCCTATTGTGAATAACGATTCTTAAAGTAAAATTATAGATTAA
>JALLAW010000567.1:0-12334 GCA_036939535.1 Cyclotella kingstonii | reverse complement strand
CTCTTCCGATCTACTTTCCAGACTCATTAGAGCTTTTTTAATGGCAGTAATGTAGCTCCTGGGATATAAATTGCAGAACACCATGTTTACACACAAAATAATACTTATGTGGTTGTTTATATCCTGTCCCCTGTCCTTTCTCTACCACCAGAATTCTCAGATTCTTCCCATCCACTTTAACTAAATCAAAATCAGATACTGCAACCCTGCCAATTGTCCCTACTTCTATTTATCCATTTACCTTTGTAGCTTTTTCTTCCTTGTTTCATCTATACTTCAAAAGGAGCATTTTCCTTTTTGGTCATTAATATAAATTAATATCTTCTTTTTCTTTCTCCGTTTCCAATTTTGCTTTCTTATAAAATTGTTTACAAGTATGTTTGTAGCACTGTCCCCATTATGTCATTGGGAGACCAAAATCTGCATGCCATACTGCATCCTCAGAGTTTTCAATAACAGGAATGGATGCCCCAATTTTTTTCTCTGATAAAATATCTGATGTTATCTCTTCTGCAACTGTATTCATTTAGCTTAACAATAAAAATCGAACTGATACATCAGTCAAATCTCTTAGTGGAATGAAAGGTGTATCATCTTCTGCGTCAATATCTTCTGGGACTATCATTTCTTCTTCATCATCATGTAATGATTTATTTTGCATTATTGATAATGCTTCCATTTTTACTTCAATGGTAAGACATTTTTTCCATGCAGGCGTATCAGTATCATCACTTGATGTGCTTGATAATATTTCACTGTTAGGATAACTACTGTCTTCAGCTAACTGTGAGTCTCCAGGTATGACCCAAGTTCTCAATACTGTATGGTGATGATACTCTAAAGCACTATGTTTTGATTTGGTATCAGTATCATATGACATATCATTATAGTTATAAATATCACATTCTTCTTCCATGCTGTAGTGAAACAGAAAATAAATGACATTCATTATATGATACATAATTTAATCAAAATTCAATACACCTCATCACATATATCATGCTGTGTTACCAAATTAACATTATTGTCAAAGTTACTATGACACCTGTTTCCATGTAATCTTGAAGTGAAATTAGATGAGATTATTGAGGATATTCATAAAGATAAATGTAATATCTTAACATACTCATGCCTAACTTCTCCAACACCATCCTTTCCTTCAAAGTTGGCATTATCACTTACTGCAATGCAAAAATTAGAACTAGATCAAATCTGCATTTCGTTAATAGTATTATCATATTCCACCTCAGTAACCTCACTAAACTCATAAGAAAATTGGTTATGATTTGAAAGCGCATCATACCTCTCCATTTACGCTGTTAGACTGCCATTAATGAAAGGGTTATATGAACTCCTCCCAGATGATAATTATTATGCATCTCACACAATGATCGATTCAGTGTCACAATAATCCACATATTGTGCACCCAATTTTGAGACAACAACTCTTGCCAACTCAATTTGAATGTCATTAATGACACCAAAAAGATCATTGAGATCAGTTTCTACAGATAATAATCTTAGCAGTTTCTCTTTTATTGGTAGAGTGCTGGTGTCCACACAAGGCTCTTGACTTAAGCACAATTCATAGGGAGTGTGACCTCCTTTCAAGGCTTTATGAACCTGTGTGTTGCATGCCCATTGAACAAAATTATATCCCAACATCCATGACTTCAAATTAGTCTCAAAAAACCAGTTACCTAGTTTCTTCTCTACTTCAAAATTTAGTCGCTCCACTTCTCTGTTACTTTCTGACTGCCTAGGTTTGCCTAGAAGTAACAAACAGTCGGGCCAAAGTTGATTCATTTCACAAATTAGATCACCAACAAAATCATTCAATAAAACTCTTTCCTCACCTTACTGTTGAATGCTGCATTATTAAATTTTCCTCTATTATCAGTCTGTAGAATAGCAGCTGGAGCAATGAAGGTAAATAACTATAAGTTTCTCGGCGACTCTAATCATTGTCTTATTCCAAATTAGATGGCAGATTAATTCCATGATCACAGGACACCATGAGAAATATGAATTTGCCATCTGGCATTAACTGAAAATCAATAAGATCTAATTGTCCACATGATCGAAAGCCTTGTGAGAAAATGGGCTAATGCCCTGGAGTTAGCTGCTTCCATGACATGTGTTGGCTGATGGAAACAGGACACATATTTGCAATAGCTTGAGCACACCACCTACAAACAGATCTCCCATATCATCTTTGTGAGATGTCATATTGTGTGTGATTCTTCTAAAATCGATCTTTAGAGCAAAGACATTCAAACAATGTCTCATAGTACTGCACTGGTTTGTAGTGCTCTAAGGAAGCATTTGTTTCCTTGTTAACTAATATACCATCGCCATCTTTCTCCACGTCAATTATGTCATATCCTATCTCCCATCTGTTTAGAGAGGTATGCAGCTCTCACAATGCTCTCCTTTTCTCTTTAGCAACCCCCATTAATTGGCTAACGCTGAGGAGAATACTGCGCATAAAGTTATCATTAATTTTCTTGTCGAAAATTTCAAAAAAGTTGCGATCCAAGCAGAGATTTGCTCATCACTCAATGGCATCGACTTATTCACTACATTGTTGTCACAATTATTATTGATTGGTTTAGTAACAATTAATGTCTCCAGATCACATACACTCAACAGCTAAGACAGTCTTTAACAAAACATCATTGTTTCTACCTTCTCCCTTGGAGTTGAAGCTTTTTGGGAGACAGATCCCCTCTCAATGAAAACATTTGTCGATGAAAAATAGGAGCACGAGTTGACTTCTTTATCAATATTAGATGAGATCGACGAAGCGATTGACAAAGCTTTTGATAAACTGTCTGACATTTTAGAAGTGCAAGTAAGAATTGTTGGCTTCTTTAAGTGGAAAGCGACTACAGAGTCGAGTATCTTGTGAAACTGTGAAATTTAATGAGACTAATTGAGACAGAAGATACTATCATATTTTTGGTGGTAATACATCGCTGTCCTGAAACGGTATTTGCACAAATAGAGAAATAAACCAATAAAGTTGTATTTCTATCACAAACTAAAATGGAATGGTTGGATATTTACACAAAAATCGCGATATAGTAGTAGTATTTTCAGTTATAAAAATGGTCCAAAATGAAGATGACAGCGTTTTTGTCATGACCACGGGGTAGTGTTTGGCATTAAAACTTGCTTGCAAACATTATTAACTTTCTTTAAATAGACTGTCAAGTCTATGTTCCTAGATATTTCTTCTCACAATTCCTCTATCACACTTGCATCCCATTTGATCGACCACATTTACATTCTTCAAGCAATGACCTTCAACATTACCAGCCGCTGCCTCATACCAGATTATGGCAACCATATATTTACGCTCCAAAATAAATCTCCTAACACTCTTTACACAACTGACAATCATCACCAACAAGCCATACATTCATACAGGGTTACTCACCTATGACATGCTACTCAGTCTCCATTTATCAGCAGAAATGATGAAGCATATTATTGATATTCATCAACATCATGGCATGCACTAACAGAGACATTTACAGTACACCTTTGACTCTTGCAATAGTATAAAATGATTGATTCATTAGTGCACTTCAAGTTGTAAGTAACATACTTAATACTGATATAATCTCAACAATTCTCAAGTTTTCCCTAACTTCGTTTCCAACACTGCATCATCCTTTTTCATTGATGATCCATAATTACTGCTACTGAAGCTGATGAAATCTACCATGTTTGAAAGTCAAAAAGGTGATGAATGTAATGGATTAGAGAATCAAATCAAATGGATTAGTTGGATTGAATCAAATCAATGTCAAATAACATGGTCAATCAAAGGAAAATAATCAACTTGAACTGAATGCTAGTTATCTCAAAAATAAATTTGTACAATTTGAAAACAACATTCAAAAACTGATTCAATAGTTATGGTAATGATGGTAGAAATATTAAAGGTTTGACGCGTGAAACGGCTCAGCCATTTCCCTGATAAAGTATAGTGATTTTGGACAATTTTTCTCACATATGCCCAAAATACAAGACTTAGGCAAAATGCTGTGTTCATTTTGAAAACAGCTATTTTATGTGCCTTGCTAAGTCCTCAGCCACTTCCCTGATAAAGTATTGTGATTTTGGACAATTTTTCTCACATATTCCCAATATACAAGACTTAGGCAAAATGCTGTGTTCATTTTGAAAACAGCTATTTTATGTGCCTTGCTAAGTGTAGGTGATTAATTTATGTGTTGTAAAAGTGTTTTGGAATGTTGATATGGGGTTGAAGGATATAATTCGTGTTAATATTTGTATGATAAATGATTCTTAATGAATTCATTATCGCTGTCAACATGATGATTCATAAAAATTAAAAAAATACTGCAGACATTTCATCCATAGCCTCAATGGTGACCGCTTCACCATTTCTTTTATACTAAAAAACTATCTCTCTAAGATGATGACACTGTGCTTTGTATGAGAACTCTCCCAAGTTAAAGAAGGGTTCTCTGTTGTTGAGGATACGGAAGATGGTCATGAGGATACACTAGGAATGATCGGCTGAGTTACTCTCCTTTTGTAGCTTTGATGACTTTTCTTTGCTGAGGGTTTGCAAGATATTGAGCTTGACCATTGAATGTGCTGGAGGCATCTTTGATGGTAGCTTTGATGGTCAACTACCCTTTAAGAGGCATTTTCCTTAGAGCTTCTTGTGATGGAGTGGCAAGAAACGTAATATGGCTCTTGCGGCCATGAACCCGTTGCTTGTAGATATTGGATAAAAAGTATATTGGTGACTTTGTAGCGCAATAATGGATTGCAGCATATTGTTGTGTGTGAGATTTTCAACCAATCAATTCTGGCATGCACACAGGTCTACAATTTTGTAGAAAAGGTATTTTTTACAAGAACAAGGATGTTTAATGGCTCTCATTGTGATACATTAGGATTATAAAGTACAATGCTTCTTGAGCGATAGGGTAAGGCATCAATTAAAATAGAACTAAGCATATTAATGTTCTTTATTTTTTATTCAATATCAAATTGTGAAAGATAATGTTGTTTTAATGCATTGCCTGAGTGAAAGAATGTGGGCTGACATCAATACAAATCCAAAGCAGGGTTCTTTTTTGTGAATTCAGATCAAAGCTCATTTAAGTACCAATTGAATGCAATGTTTATGCATAAGCAAATGAAAGATCTAGAAGGTCGGGAGTGATAGATTCTTAATCAATATGTGCTCAAGTTTTGATGCTGTCACTATCAAATGAGTCATCATCATAGGAGTGTGTTGAAAGCAGATTGTGCTATGACATTGAAAGTATTGTGCAGGTGTGACTCAGTCAAGAGGTTGTATAGCAGCAATATTAGACAGAAGCAGTATTGGACAGCAACATAGTTGGAGTGCTGTCGTACATCAATACAGACAGAATGTCACAGAGTGAGTATGTTATACAGTGATACATTGGGTGTTACACAGTGACACTCTGAGTGTTGCACAGTGATACATCTAGGATGAGAGTTGGCAAGAAGAGTAGCATAGTTCATAATGACAAGATGCAACAATCTACGACCTACAATAAATCTCCTGATGAAGTGATAAAAAATGGGGATGACAGACCATCTGACATCCTGGTGAAAAGAAGTGGGTATGGAAATTTGAGTAAAGCTTGTTTGTCATGTGAGCATGTGCTCGTTTTTAATTAGTGAATTTGATATTTAACTTATACAGAGCAATTCTACCATCGACAATATGTACTGCAGTTTTATAAATTTTCATCCCAATTAAATTGTGGAGTCTAAGAAGGATGATATTTTGGTCTGGTTGGAGAACTGCAAAGGGCTCACTGTGAATTTGATGGTTTTGAATGTAAGATCCCTCAAAGTATATTACATTGAGACTGATATGAGATCTCTTATTACTTCCACATGAGATTGGCTTCATGACTGTTGTGGGATAATTTTTGCTGATTTATGTATAAATCTACGAAAAACCAGATTGAGGATGAATACATGAATGAAGATAGGTTTAAAGATTCGATAGTGTGCAGGTCAAACTCTTGATGCGCTGTATTACTCTCTCATCAAATAGGCTGCTCTCCATAAGACCTTACTTACACTTATAATCATTGCTGCATATGTTAAAGTGCATAAAAGGTTTTATTTCATTCGTTACTGTGTACTTCAACTTACCTTGATGTGTAAGTGTAGAATATCATAATGGTGCTCTTTGATGAAAGATCTTTATTGTGATTGTAAAATAAAAATGAGGAAATGTCCATCAATCAGTTGGTGCAGCCTTCAGGTTTGATCCTTTTATGGTAGTTAGTAGCTGTGAAATCAAGCTAGTAATGATTTATACATGACTAATATTAAGTTTTGTAGGAAACCTTCATTAGGTGATTTGTCAGCCAAAGATAAAGGCATTGCAGATGCTTGCTGTATACAACTGAGGTAATTTGTATTAAATTCTCACCTTTAAGATTTAAATAATCTAGTTGCGTATTTTTACAATGTGATCACATTGTTAGATTAAACTAAACAATTCATTGACTGTTTCTTCAACCCATCTAGTAGATATTTGACACAGTTTTGTCTCTATCTATTAACTTCAGTGTTAATCCATTAGCAGGCAGCACAGTAAACCCAGCTTGCATATCCTTACGTAGAAATTTAACATCATTTTCAGATAGTGTCTTATTTGTCTTCATCTTTTCCACGGCCTCATATCTTGGATCAACCACAACATACTTTTGCAATATTCTTGCCAAAAATATTCTCAAAATGATGTGAGCTAATGGCTGGCCAAGACAATTACGAGGACCTATCGCAAAGGGAATGTACCCTCCGTGCTCGTTCTGGCCAGCATCTCTGCTCTGCAATTGTGGATCAATCCATCTTTCGGGAATAAAGTCATCAGGATTGTGCCAAAAATTTGGATTTCTGTGAAGAGCATATATCCAGATACACGCAAACGTCGATGAAGGAAGCGTTATTATTTTATCATCATTTGTTCTGATTTTGTTTTTGCTGGGTTCTTGAGGAATTGAAATATCACTAGTAAGCTTTCTCACAATGAAAGGAGCAACTGGATAGAGACGCATAGATTCTTTGACGACAGCATCCAGATATTGCATCTGAGATACAGCAGACTTTGAGATATAAGAGAATGAATGACTTGGGTTATTTCCTAGGACAGAGCGAACTTCTTCAGCAACCTTTTGCTGTTTTTGAGGATTTAAAGAGAGAAGGTGCAATGTCCAAGAGAGAGTGGCAGCACTAGTATCTTGTCCAGCAAATAGGAGAGTAATAGCTTCATCCAATAAATGTTTTGAAATTGTATTGCTTGGATAATGGCTACGTCTTTTACTAAGAAGTTCCAATGGGCTTCCTTCTACAGCATTTTCACAGGCCAATCGAGCAAATCGTGTTATTGATCGCATAGCCTTTTTTTCTTCCCAATACATTAGTGAAAACGTTCGGTACATCCAACGTGGTAACAAATACCAGATTGATCTCGATTGGGCCAGGATTAACATTCTTATTTTGGTGACTGCTTCGATATATTTTGGTAATAGTGATCTGATGTCTACCTCTAATTCATTATTATCCAAAAGATTCATATTCTTTTTCCCTCCGCTGTTTTGTCTCCGCCAATAATATCCATAACGGTCAAAGCCAGTGATGGATATATACACTCTCATGACAGCGAGCGCAGCCATTGAGATGCGTCGAAGAGACTTTGTGCGTGACACCTTCGAAAACATTGGACTTTGATGAGACAACCGATTATCAACACTCCACTTGCACGAGTCGTCACTGAAACTGAATTCAATGCTGCGATGAGTTAGGAGTCGAAAGATAAGACCAATTGTTGATCTTTGCAGTGTTGGTACAACGTTCAAAATTGTGCATTCAGCATCAAATTGGATCTCCTTTTCAAAGCAATCAGCAGCTCTATTAATTTCATTTTCTAACCTTGCATCCGTATCTCCGTTACGAAGTAAGCAGTGTATCACACTTGCACGCTTCGCCTTCCATTCAAATCCATCTGAAGTGAAAACGCCGTCCCCGGAAAAGTTTTTAAAATGATCATACGCCGGACTCTTTATTGATCCGATAAGTGACCTCATGAATGATGACCTACGACATTGTTGTGTCTCATTATTGATTTCCGAATCGTTGTTTTCACAGTATATTTTGAATGTGCTACTTACTAAATTCCATAAATATGTGAGACATGATTCGCGTTGCCTCTCAAAGCTCATTGCGATCTCGGCACACCCTCCAGCAATGTCTATGACACCACTCCCCATTAGAACTGCTCTAGCCGGAACAGGATGTGCAATATGCACAACTTTAGTTTGTACTCCGTAAACAGTAGCGTACATCCAGTAAGGACCATTGAGTCGCTCCATTCTTGGTAGGATATTCGTAATTGTGGAGGATCCCATTTTTGTTTTCCTTACTGGGTTGTTGCACTTCATTGAAGTATTCTTTGTTTGCAATTCTGCATACTGTCTGGCCCATTCTTGAATGCCGATTTCATCACCAGAAAACGCTGCATCCGTTGTTTTATCTTCTGGGGTGTAATTCACAAATCTTGGTGTCCATAAAACAGTGGGCAAGTTGCATTTACCGCCCTCTAATTCACGACGGGTTTGTAGTCGTTTGAGACGAATGAACAGAACAAGTGAACTGAGAGGAAGAAACAAAACTATCAGTACTAAAGTGACGAACGTCACTACAGTGTCGAGATCAAAGGTATCTTCACATGTTTCCATGCCTTGAAAGAAAGAAAAGATTACTTTACACTTATAAGCTAAAAAGAAACTATGCATGGCTTCTTCACAGACGACTCGTCCTTCTCGTGTGTTAAAATAGCTTGGATATGTATGCTTTCACCGTGCTGATGTATTCATGGTTGACAGGTTTGAGTGTCAAGGGCATTCTGACGTACGCTCGAAAATGGCTAGGTATTCTTTTAATCGCTGGAATTGCCGTGAGGATCCTTCCTCTCTTTACTTTTATTTCATTTTTCCTTTTCTCGGATCTTTGGTGTCAAGAGAATCTATTCCTCTCACAATTCTACTCCGATTACATCCAATGTTCTGCCAATGCAATCAATGAATTCTAGAGGTGTAGAGATAGCTTCGTCTCTCTAGTTCATTTCCAATTCATTTTCATGCTAGTTTATTAACTAGCCTACATATTGGTCCTTAGTCGCAAGACAAATTGTTCAATTTTACTGCTGTACTAATGTCAAGCAGTCACAGAAAAACAAAAGCTAACTTCCTTTCCTATGACATGATCACATTCGGACAAATAAAGTGGGAGAGACTTCTAAAACTGATCCTCTGTAGCAAGACTGTATGACAATAGAATTCTCCTTGACTTCCAGCATTCGAAACCCTGGACAGAAAGCATCACTGCATAATTCAAGGACATCAGTGACAAAGAAGTGAAAGAAAACATCTCCACCTACCATGATGGGGACAATCATGCTTGCCTATTGGTTCAAGGAGCTTTTCCAGCTCAGTTATACATATGACTGATGGCCCAAGAAAACCAGGATGCTTGCCCATATTCTAACAAGAGTCCTCACTAGAAACATGAAGGCAGGTTGGATTGAGCTTACCGAAGACATCCACTATTGGGTACAGCCCAAGATACAACTCCAACTTCTACAGCTTGTCCAGAGCCTCACCCAAGAAGTCATCAATGAGGATGCATACAAGGAACAGCGCGATCAATTGATGGTTGGACTTAGCTTTCCCATGTCAATGTTTTTGAAGGACATTGCAATCCAACTATTTGAGATCAACAAGAAGCTCATAACTTCCCCTTCCTTCTCTCAGATTGAATGCATCCGCAACAGCAGAGAGAAACTATCTACCAATAAGGATATCATTTGCCTAGCTGAAACGTTGGAACAATTCAAAAGTATAGAAAAACGGGCTGACTCAGCTCATCACCACAAGAAAAAGACAGAAATTTTGATGGGAAGATGCTGGAATCTTTGAATTTCAACGATCTGGCCCCACAAGATCCAAGTTTATCAATGGGTCTTGTTGTCTGCATGACAGAGCGCATATTTGGACTAAATCTCTAGACAGTCCTAGAATGAAGGCTAAAAATGAAGGAAACAAGGCAAGAAAAAGAGATCAACACAATTGACTGCCAACATCCCCGTCAAGATTCTAATGCTATATCTTGTGCCTTTAGTTATTGTTCCGATGACTTTGAGGTCATCACGTCCATGGATGAGAAGAAAAAAGCTGATATTGTTCCGCTCACCATGTGTTAGCACTGGCTACTTCAGCAAACTCTCACCTTCTCTGTACCACTCTCATGGATCAGGGATTCTCCGAGGCATCATTTATCACACACGAATCTTCTATGAAACTTGGTTGGTCTTTCATCCCCCATTCCTGGTAATGGTTATGTCGAGTATAAAACAGCCTCAGGGATACTTCGAACTACCCATGAAGTTAGTACAACCAATGCTAAACTCCCATTCATCACTTTACAACGCAAATTCAACATAACCTTCAACTCGACCAGGTGAACAGATCCTCACATCCATCTGTGAGTTTTCTACGCATCTTAAGCCCACATCAACATGTCCTTCTTAAACTGCCCTGTGTGCAAAAATCAAGGGGGTACTAACAATTTGACACCATTCGGAAACTTCGAGTGATCTATCTTACACATGGGTATATTGCCAGCCTCCAACCTTGTCCAAGCACACATGTTAAACAATGCTGCTTCTCTTGGAACTGACCGTCCCACTAAGTATATCGACCATATACAGCACGTTTGTGGTCAGTCCTTCGAAGAGAACCTCTCAGTGCTTGGCAAAATTTTATTCACCCTTGGTGAAGCAGGTCTGAAGGCTCTGGCAGAAAAATAAGATAGTACCTCTGATTTGAGCTTACCTCCACAGGTTACAAACCTTTGGAAAGCCGCGTCTCAACTATCCTTAAGCTCAAGCTTCCTACCACAGTCTCAGAGGGGAAGGATTCTTAGGGGTGATTAACTTCATCAGAAATCACACTCCCCAGTATGGGGCTATCCTCGCTCCCACATCAAACCTCACAAAAAAGAATATAAAGTTCATTCGGGAGGAGGAACAGATGGGGCCTTCAATGAAATAAAGGCTATAATAGGCTTTGTGTAAATTTAACTAACCTATCCCAATCCTTCATGTCCAATCATGTATATGATTTTTTCCTAGCAATTTATAAATGATCACTAGCACTTTGCAAATAGATTGCTTGCGTAAACAGAGAGTGACATATATGTTAGCAACTGGATACACCTGGCAGCCAAGTGCATCTGGTTGAGCGTCATACGTATCTGACGAACCAGATACATCCTGTCAATGACCAGATCCCAATCTGTCATGTACACTCCATACAGTACCAATATAAATGGGGGCTTAATGTAATTAATAATAACATAATTAATTATCACTTAAACTACTCTAAAATGTGATAGACAGTCCTCTTTTTAGATGCCGCTTGTGACAGCATCAGGGCTATATATATTATTAGTAAGCACCTTTTTGCACAAAATTAACCATTTATATATTGTTGATCAACAATTTAGAAACAGCTAGGGCAAGTTATGAGCCGAAAAATCGAAAACTTTTTAAATGCAAAAATTGCTCTTATCAAACTGTCCACTGTATGTCACATGTCGAATTCACATGTTGTTTGGTGTTAACTGATTGTAGACAGAAATCTCTAAATGAAAATAAAGTATAAACGGTTAATTTCTGTAAATTGTTACTGTGGACATGCTCCCTGTTTACAGAGGTTTCGAAAAATGAGTGGCTCTGAGTAAATGGATTTTTCCTTAGGAATTTTTCAATGATCATTAGCACTTTATAAATAAATTTCATGCATAAATAGGGACTAACATATGTATCTGTATTACATAATAATCAATGTAACCAGAGGTAAATTGTTATGTTTGTCTTGAAAGTTGACATTGCCAACAAAGTAGTTGTATGTGTATTTTCAGTGTAGTAACCAATTGAGGAGGGGAAGTATCCCTGCTGTTGAGCTGATAATCAGATATGGACACATCCTAGGTTAAAAATCTACTACTCTGGATGTTTTTAAATGGCCATTTGACGCTTCCTCTATGTGCGGCCGTCTACCTTGGTTGATTCCTATGTTAGCCTACGATTTTTCGTTTTGACCAAAAATCAAGAGCCCTACTGTGAGTACCCCCCTCCTCTCTTTGACCCATTTTTTCAAGGTAGGAGTACTATGTCCCAAAAAATTAAAGAACAATTACAAAAATGGCTAAGACATTTTTTAACTAGTTAATT
>JALLAW010000566.1:0-12353 GCA_036939535.1 Cyclotella kingstonii | reverse complement strand
ACGAAATCTTGAAGATCGACGAATCCAACGGGTACAGATCCACGTGGCATATTCCGTTACCGTCTCTTCTCTAGAGAGAGGAAGCAATAATATCTCCATCTGATTGTCATTGTATCCTAATAAAATAAATATTATTTCAGAATCCAATGTCATGTTGGATTAATCAATAATGTAGTATTGATACATCATCAAAATAATATTTATTTCATAGCATCCTCTACTAAGACCATGTCATGTTGTCCTCCTCCAAGACGACCAGTAATGCGACTGGTGCCACCAGCTCTGGTGGAATGAGTGCCATCAACACCAATAACACTCATCAACCCTGGCTCTAACACACTAAAGCCAGCTCCTCCTCCTCCAAAGCTCTCAACCAAATTGCTGAGCTCAAAAAGGCCATCTTCAATTTTGGTCTGAATGTCAAGCCCAATCATTTTGGATGCACTCAACTGGTTATTGAGAATTATATCCAGACCAACTACAATGATATGAGGGACATCATTGGAGCCATCTGTACCCTCATGAAACCTATGGGTCTCATCTCCCTACCCATTCACCCCAAACATGATACCAACGACCCTGATGAATTTGTATTTGCTATGGCAATCTGGAAGTCAGAGAATACCACATATACTGCCCAAAAGGCTGAGTACGAATCACATGAAGCCAACTCAAAGGGCCTCATTTATGGACAATGCTCGGCCAGCTTGCGTACTGAGCTGGAGGGTACGTTGGATTTTCAGGCATGCAAGGCTGCTTTTGATTTGCTGGCTTTCCTTACTATGATCGAGGACATATGCTCCAAGCTTGGGGACAAAACTCAGGAGTATTATGTGATTGCCCAGGCTTTAAGTCTCTATGCATATGTAAGTCCCCGCATGGGGAACTTCTCATTATACATACTGCTACTCCCAGTTTCCATATTTCTGTCAAAAAATCCTCGTTTGGTCCCAGCCACAATTTTTTTCGCTATTTCCCAAATTGTAATATTTGTACTATGCTTCACCGTCGTGTGTTCGCTTCTCTTTAATTTTTTCGTGACACACTCACAAAAAAATTTAAGCAAATATCATGTGGTCGGAGTCTTACATTAATGGGCTCATAACCTGGGCTTGCACTATACATAAATAGTGTGAGCTCACACTATATATACTGGGAGTTGAACGCATACGGGTTTTGACAGTGTATATGCGGGCCCAGGTTAAATACTGGGACTAACACATAAATTAACAACCTTATGGAATGTCCAATGATGATTATTATGAACGTTTCAAGGCTATGGCTTGTGTCATTTGCAAATTTGCCAGCGATCGGGCTATTGGATATTTGCCTCTCCTTGACAAGGCAGATCTTGCAGCAATGGCCACAGCAAGTGGTTTCTATGCTTCCTCCTCTACTGATGAAAAAAGTGGGAGGCTACTGATCAGGCCTGTGAAAATTCCTGGTTAGTTTAATGCTCAGTGGGGCCAACCAAAAAAGTTACTCTGCTCTCTAGGTCAAGCTTGCCAACAGCTTTCCCTCTGGTATTGACCATCACCCTACCACTATGGATGGAGTTCTTTGACTATTGAATTCGTACACACCAGTTTTTTTTCCTCAACAGCGCACACCATCCAATGCATCCTCCACTGCTCAAGATACTATTGAGGAGCAGGCCATGTTTGCACAAGCGGATAGTCGCAATATTATCTGCAACCAATGCCACCAACCTGGTCACGTCCAACGTTATTGCCCTTGCCATCGTAATAACTGCAGGGCTGATGGTACTACCAATACTGGAACATCACCTCCACAGGCCAAGTACAATGAGCAGGTCCACGCAATGGTTGCTGAGGCCAAGACTTTGAATATCAATGATGCTGAGGATTATGACAAGGAGACTCTTTTGTCCAGAATACCTTGGTCATTGAAGATGCCGAAATTTTATTGGACAATCAGAGCATTTTCTTTTTGAGACTTTGTCTGGTGGGCAGATAAATTGAGATGATTGGTTATCTTAGCCTTGAAGCACTTTGAGACAGGTCAGGTCAGGGAAGCCACAGGCTTCTCAGCAGAGGATGGTGCTATGACAAGAGCATCATCATAATTGTCATCATTGTTATCATTGACATCATCCCTGGAAGTGAGTATCATAACCATGTAGGCAGATGAGTTGGTCAAGATTGCCTTCATCTCAAAATTGCTTAAACATTTGAAGAGAGGGTCAGATAAGGTCTAGGATCTGGCTGGTGAAGCAAATGAGTCATTAGTTGGACAATTATCATCATTGCAGTAAGTAAAGGTAGTGTCCATCATGGTGGACTAAGAGTGGGTCAGTTGGTGGCCACAGTGTCAGCGACATTAGGTTGTTCAGTCTGTCTTACCATTGTGGCTCTAATAAACTGAGAAAACTACTGTAGAAGCTAGAAAAGGTCAAAAATTGATATTTAGACTCTGTTCAGTTATCCTGGTCAAAGTCTTTTAGTTGTGTCTACCTACAACTACAATTATGAGAACAGAACAAATGGCCAACACTAGAGTTCTTCTCACCATTGTTACACACTCATATAGCACACAGTCAGTCAAATTGATGGCATGTGTATCAATGTACATGACCCTTGCCATCCATGTGATCCTACCCTTTTCACTCTTTTAGTCCCCATTTCCCTATCATTCACCATTACAATTTTTGGTTTATTCACAGTATTACAACTACTCTCAGAAACTCTTTTGCTCAATATGTCACTATTTGCCCATCTGTCCTCATAATTTCATTCCCAACTGTGATTTCGGGTACTTTACTACTGTACCTACCATAAAAATGAGTGGCTATCATCACTGCCAAGCTGCTGGGAGATCACATAGCAACAATAAATCCTTGGGGCTTTCTTGTAAAGTGATTTTGAAATGACAAATGAATGAGCCACTAGGAAATTGGGTCTTCATCCAAGGGAAAAGTATGAAAATAGCTTCCAGGGGAATAAGCAGAATGAATTACCCACATTATGTCTATCATGATTTTCAGAGGCAAGTCTTCTTTATTAATCTACATGGCAATAATGGCAGCATGATACATACTCTACTATACTATACAGGAGAGAGATATGAAATGCATTGTTTAGAATATACAAGAAAATAAAAACTTTGAATCATTCATTAATCAATATTATCATAATGAGACAAATAAGAACTGTCTTATAGTTTAAAAATGATAGTTACAATCTTCAAAGGCAAGAGTGAAGGAAATTTCTAGCAGTGACCTACAATGACAAAAGAAATAATCCACCACTCATCATAACATTACTACATGGACTGTTTTTCTTTTTTCTTATCTTTTTTCTTTTTGAGCACAGTACCAAGTACCATATCTGTGGCAGCATCAATATTCTCCTCAGTGGCAGCAGTAAATCCATTGATAGTTTTTTGTTTCTTACCAGAGAACTTCTTTGCAAGCCTCTCAATGTCCCCAATCTCACTTGTAACAGTATCATTAGTGGAGTTAGTTTGAAGAGCATTCTTTGATTCTTCTTTTAGCTTCTCCAAATCATGCAATTGGGAAGGATGTAGAAACTCTCTCTCCCTCTTCTTTCTCTTTTCCTCTGTTTTGAGCACACTTTCCTTGAGTTTTTCTGCCAATTTCTTGGACTTGCGTTCCCTCTCCGTAAGAAAGTACTCTCCTGATTCCAGCTGCAAGTCAATCTTGGAAGGCGTTTGCGGTGGTGGAAAGGGTGTATATGATTTCTTGATCTGCTTGGGTGCCTTTTTTCTTGGAACATTTTTCTTTTTAAAAGTAGGCAAGAACCTCTCCCAACTCTCCTCATTCAACTTGGGATCCTTGGCAAGCTCCTTAACAATCATAAGCCGTTTGATATTGTAGACAGGATGTATATTGTTCATACAATCCAATACAACCTTTCTGACCTGCTTGATTCCCTTGTATTCGCCCATAATGGCAACAGTATTTCCCTGAACAAGAATATAACACTGCGTCAAGAGCTCCAATGCCTTGAGCGTAGCTCCCTCTGGGCCAATGAGCCTCTGCCTCCTCTTGACAAAGCGTTCCTTATTTCCAACTAATCCTCCGATTTTGATGATGTCACAGTGGTAGTCATCCTTTAATATCTTGAGTGCCTGAGGCGCTGGAATGGACCGAGCCAGCAGCTTGATGAGGTCTCGAGCCTTGAGAATAATGTAAGGATCGGCCGTTCGTCTCGTCGTGCGCACAGTCATGCTGCCCTCAATGAGATTGAGCTCGCAGGCAATCTTGTGGTTGTCAAGGGCAGTGGTGATCATGGGCCAGACCTCACGGAGGTACCGCTCGCGGTATTTGGGAAAGAGAGTGGCGAAAGAGGACTCTTGAAGGAGACGGCCGCCAGGCAGAGTGTCATTGGCGGGGTCCCAGGGAGAAATCGACCAGTGGTCGATGTTTTCATTGTCCCATGATTTGTCTCGCCGATATTTGTTGTGCTGTTTGGAAGTGGTGGTGGTGGCTTCCATCGTCGGGACTTGAGAAGAAGATAGGAACGACCTATAGAAGGAGTACTATATAGAACTCCTATATGGTAGGAGTAGTATAGTAGGTACATTACCTATTATACTAGGAGTCCTCATAGTAGTAGTATTAGGTAATCAATCCTGTTGATATATATTATGTATGATGTCCTACTACTAAGTGATGTGACTGAATAATAGTAGTAGTAGTAATAATTTTTGCTCTTTTGCTTTATCAATTTTGAAACCATTCTATTCCTTTCTCTCCTAAAATTTCACCCTTGTTTCCGCCGCAAATACTCCTAGCTTTAATCACACTATGTTCTATATTATGTACGTATTCTCACCATGTCCGGCCGTCTCGTGATACTGCCAAAAAAGTCCTATTGTCCATGGAACCCCCAAAATGTCGAACGAGTCCTCCGCGACGAACGATTGAATCGCGAGCGATTGGAGAATCAAAATCAACGTCACTATCGGAACAATAGCCAGAAGAACGACATTACTGACGACAATGCACAAGAAAACGGACATGTCAATCTTTTCCCCGAAGCCAAAGAAGCAGATCTGCGACGGATTTCTACTTCCACTAGTGACAATAGCAATCATGGTACATCGAATGCAGGGATTTTGCCAATTCCTTTGGGTGGAGACGAATCGACACTTCGAAAAGTGGGTCGTGTCCCTTTTTATATGCGCTCTAGCTCTTCTCCAAGCAATAACATCCATGACAGCAATACGACAAGCACAGCGTTGTATGGGCTACACACAAACTCTTCTTTTGCAGTAATGCCTGATCTAATCACTGCCAAAATTATGGAAGAACAATTTCAGATCAGAGAGACATCGAGGAAGCGTAGCATGGATCCGATGAGGAGGTTCTATATCAATAGCCATGAAGTGGATGAAGGTAATGTGGAAAATGGAAAAAAGAATGAAAATTCACAAACTGGAGGAACATTACCATCACAGGGTGGGTCTCAGACTTTGGATAGCATTGCGAACAGCACCATGGTGCACGTTTCTGAACAAAAGAGGCACTCAAAAAGAAAGAGAGACCGTCATAGCAAAAAATCGAAATATTCCAATAGAAAATCACGGAGAAAAAGTCGAAGCAATGAGAGGTATCCGAATAATTCAAACTGTGATTCCAATCCTACAACATTCTCATCCTCTCCATCATCATCATCAACATCACTATCTCCACGGTCTCACAAGAACCGTCATGACGATAGAGACACACACCGGAAGGAGAGTAGAAAACGAAGCTCAAGCCATGACAAGGCAAAAAAGAACTCCAGACGCCAGATGTTGCCATTGCGTGATGAAACAACATATCTTACCCAACCACCTCGTGAGGATTATCAATCTGCTCTTGATCGAAGTTATAATGTAGATGCCCACCCAAGTACGAGAGATGACATGGATGATCTGGACAACCTTCGTAAGAACCGACATGTCCGTGAAGCTATTGAGAAACATCGAGAAGGACAAGTTATTGCTTCATCATCGTTGTCAGCTTCCTCACGTACTTTGTTTCCGAGAGGGCAAGAGCTTCTTACCTCTTATACTGCAGTCATTGGTGATGATAGAGCCAGGAGATATCACAATCAGTATAATCCAGCTCTTAGCAGGAAGTAAACAGATAACTAGCTGTATGTAATGAATATGTACAGTTGTATTCATTAATCAAGTAGCCTAATTACTTGCTGTATTTATCAATAAAGTTTCGAAGAGGTGATTCGATTACTGAGGATGATGAAATCGAATGATGTAGTAGTGGATATGACATTTATTGTCTAGTGTAGCTCTAGGCAATGCAATTAAAGACTATGTTTTCAATTGTGTACTTAAATAGTTACAACAATTAACCCTTTCGCTTCTTCTTTGTGGGGCGGAACTCTTTTAATCTTCGCTTAGACACTGGCTCATCCTCCTCTTCTTCATCTTCTTCCACATCAATGCTCTCCTCCCCATCTTCCTCATCATCGTTTGAGGAATCATCATCCTCGTCACCCCATTCTTCCTCCGACATACTTCCCTCTGAAGTTGATTGCTCATCATTTGCATCTCTCTCTCCAAGGTCATCTTGATCACTTTCATTCTCATCTTCCTCCGAGTCCACATACTCCCCAACTCTATCCTCTTCTTCCTGTCCCTCCCACTCCTCCTCTCCTCCATCCTCACAAAAAAGCACACAATTCAACCTCTGTTTCAGATACACACAATCCAATTTCTTTCTCGTATTCACATCCCACGTCCACAACTTTCGATCCAACCCCACACAGGCCACCACCGGCAGAGTGGGATGCATTGCCAATTGTCGAATCGATCCTCCGGGTCCCACTAGTCGACCCAGTCCCACCTTGGCCGTTTCTTGTTTCGACGGTAGGTTTCTCCAGTCAAAGATATGGCAGTCTCCCACAGTATCACCAACAACCAGCCCATGTCCATCTGATAGTTGGAGGAGAGAGGTGATGCGGTGGTCGAATGTGCCCTTGGGGGTATAGTGGATGGGACGACGAGAGGAGGAGCGACTGTCATAGATTTGAACTTGTTGGTAGGCAGTTCCAATGGCAATGAGATCGGTGGGAGAATGGGGGGTGGGAGGATAGTGCAAGAATTGAATGGCCGAAGGCCATGTCGGTTGTTGGAGGAGTGTTTGAGGGTCAGGGGGTAGATTTTTGGCCTGAAACAGAACACGAGAGTGTCAGTACGACAATAGGGATAGGTTCATCAGACCTGGTTGTTTCTCACCTTCCACAGCAACTTTCCAGTCTCTAGATCCAAGAGTCGGAGCGCTCTCTCTCTTCCTCCTAGTGCTAGTCGTGTTCCCGTGGCATCCATGGCCAACGCTGTGGCAAGAGAATGGTTGGTGTGTCTTCCCTTGGAGTAGGTGAGCTGCGACAGTGCTGGCAAAGTATCTATATTGATGTGTGTATCATTGTTCGGCACTGACTGACTTTGGAGCTCAAAGGCATTGTAGCGTTGAATGACACCTCTTGTCAAGTCGTTTGTGTCAAGTAGGGCAATATTTCCTATGGAATCACAAGTGGCGGCAATGTTGGAGGAGGAGGCCGAATTTATTGGCTGGGACACCATTCCAATGGGCCTCACATATGGCAGATTCGGAACAGATGAGAGTTTCAAGACATTGTCAAGTGAGGCCAGCTTCGCATAGTTGGCTGGATGACTATTGTTGCTTCGGGTGTCATTCATGCTTTTTGCCGACCAGAGTTCCACAGTTCCATTCAGCCGAAGAGCTGCAAATTGAACCAATAAAGAGCTGGAATCATCATCAATGTTGTCACTGTCGTTGCTGTGACGGACATGAGTTAGTGCGACCACTCCGCGGTCTCTGGCTTGAGCATCCTGGCTGGGCTCCAGGCGCTGCACAGCTTCATGTGTCAGTTCCGCTTGTGTTTGTGGCTGTTGTTGGGTTGGATCGCTGTTGTTTGTGGGACGAGCTCGGCACAGCTCGGGAATGATTTCTTTCAGAAGGCCACATTCGTCGCCGGTGATGAGTCGCATGGCAGGCAGAGTTCCGCTGCATCCATCACATTGATTTCACTTGCAGTTGGACATATGACTAGAGAGACGTACTCTAGTAGTACTACACTTGAGGTAGATTGTTACGACATAAAGTTGGTGTGCTCCATCCTTTCCTTCTATCAGGTATAGTAGGTAGCATGGTACTCCTACTAGTAGTAGTAGTAGTACTATTGAGGTGATGATCAGACGGCACATCCCCATATCCAACCAACCAGCAACTACTGTTACCTCTAGCGACGGTCCTACCATCCTCCCTCTCATAGGATTATAGTAATCTACTATACTACTCCTATTATTTCTCTGTCCTTCTCCAACCTAGGCTCACAATTTTATTCTTTTCTTTCTCTCTCTCTCTCTAGAGCTCTCTAGATATAGTATTCCTACTCCTACTGTCCCCAACTCATGCGTCTGATCTCATCCGAGCATGACGATGCCGCCATCAGCAACAGCAACAACAACTGCACAGCCTCTTTCAAAGTCAGCTGAACAGTCATCATCATCTTCATCTTCTGCCGCTGTGGCGAAAGAGATCCAATCGCTCTTGAATCACTTTTCCAGCTGCCAATCGGACCACCAAATTGCTCTCGCTCTCGACCAACTTCGCAAAATCTTCACCACTCTATTGGAAACAGGAGAATTAGGCACCAGCCACCGAAAGGAATCCTCCCACTCGGCCACTGCCACGTGGAAGTCTTGGCTCACTCGCCAACATGATCGCTTTCTCCACTATTTGGCCAAGTTCATCCAGAAAAACAAGCTCTTTGCCTTACGTACCTTTTGTGGAGTGGTGGCCTCCACTCCTACCATTCCATCAGAGGGTGATCCAGAGGTTGACCACAATGATAGGGACAATGGCAAACCTTTGTCAAGGATGGTGAATGTGAGTCTCTTGAATCAGCTATTGGAAGCCTTGCTACGATCGAAAGGCTGCCTGGCAGAAACTGCCATAGACAACAATAACGCTGCAAACGTTCGTGACAACACCATTCGGAACAACCAAATAGTGCCAGATTCGACAATTTCGTACTCCTCTTCCGAAGATCGAATCATGGAAGAAGATATGCTTACGCTCTTTGAATCAGAATTGGTACGGCCCTATCGAGATGTGCAGTATTTTCTATTCCAAAACTTGCGTCGGATCTCTATTGATTTGTTGGAAAAATTGGAACGCTTGGTAAAAGATACACAAAAGGACACGAGTGCGAGCAAAACGAGTGACAGAAAGGAACAGACAATCCAAAACGAAATTGATGTTGGAGGAGAGGAATGTGCAAATACCCTTGTCGTAATGGAAAAAAGTGTTGGAATTGTAGCGGAAAACATTTGCAGGTTACTTCTCCGAATAGATTATGTGCCTGTATCCAACAGTGAGCTAATCGAGGAGGAAAATACCAAAGTGGGGATGACATCCTCCTCCAATGGGCGCTTTTTATTCCCTCCTCCTATTCTCAAGGAGAAAACATATGAACGAATGAACGATGATGAGCAGAGTGAGGAAGAAGAAGAAGAAGAGCCAGAGGTTGATATCCAAAATGACAGTACTTCTTCCGCAGATGATGATAGTGAGGGATCCGTATCAGAAGATGACCAAGAGGAGAGCGAAGGATCATCAACTAAAATTGCTGACAAACAGAAACTTCCCAACAAAAATACAAGGCTCATCGCCTGGCAACGATCCTACAAACATCGATTTGCCTTCCAAGAGGCATGGTTGTCTGTGTTACGTCTCCCAGGTTTACCCATACGCACTAGGAAACATGTTCTTCAACATTTGTCCACCTACGTTCTTCCAATATGTCCCACTCCATTACGATTTGCAGAATACTTCTCTCGCTCCTTTCAAGAAGGTACCGTTGCCTCTTCCAGCCGCCAAAACACAAGTCACCATCCCAGCCATGGGCTCACCGCAGTCCTCTCCCTCCAAGGCCTATTCCACTTGATGCTGGATCATCGACTCGAATATCCCCAGTTTTATACCTCCCTCTATCAGCTACTCCACCCACGGATACTGTACACCAAACACCGCACACAATTCCTCCGTCTGCTTTCCCAATCACTCTTGCATAATAACATGCTTCCTGCCTATGTCATTGCCTCATTTTGTAAAAAGTTATGTCGATTGGCAATTGTCGCTCCACCGAGTGGAGCACTCTTTGTTCTAGCATTGGTGAGCAATTTGTTGAGGAAGCATGGAGAATGTGCTTGCTTGATACATCGGAAGGGAAATATGGCAGATGATGAGGGGAAGAGGGAGGAGACATTTGTGGAAGAAGTGAATGAATTGATTGATACAAGAGGTGAGCAGCTCTAGTCATGTCCATGTGTGCAACGTACAGTCTGTGAATGAAATAAGTTGCAGAATGTGACTTGGTGTGTCTCAGCCATTCATTGATTTTTTCATTGTCAACCAATGCAGCATTAGAATCTTCTCTTTGGGAGCTGTCTGCCCTCGAAAAACATTATCATCCAGCAGTATCTGCTCTGGCAAAGTCTTGCGGTAGGGAAGATGACTCAACTCCCATGTATGATATGGAAGAGTTTCTGACACATAGTTACCAGTCACTGTTTGAACAGGAGAAAAAACGTGTGGGAGAGTTGGGAGGCTTGGGTGCAGGAGGCAAAGGGAAGAAAGCAAGGGTATCACTGACTTTTGTCGAGCCTTCGGGATTGTTTCATGCAGATGATGTATTTGGGAGTGCATTTAAAAGTTCTGGGTGATATGATGGGAAAGTTCCTATGCAAACGGAGTCACACAAGCCTGATAGTTAGTTTCCAATTACTTTTATAGATAACGATTAAATTAATACTAAAGAATCCAAAGGTATTGAGAATTCAAGATTCACAGGATACAATTTTGCTATAGATTAACAGTGTACCACAGTTCCATTCAAGCCCAATAGATCTAACTGTCTCTGCGCTCGTATCATTTTACTCGCCATTTTCTTCTCATGCCACTCCTTTCTTGCCAAGTCCTGTTCAAAGTCCTGCTCCCATTGCACACCGGGATCCTTTTCCTCGAATAAGCTCATTTGTACAAGTTTGGCCTTGGCCTTCCCCTGAGGCAATATTTGCTGCAATGTGGCAATGGTACAAACCTCCTCTACTCCAGAAGCAGCCTCTTCTTCTCCATCCATAGGATGATGCAGTCCCTCAGAAAGGAGTAAGAATCCTGTCAGTGCCAATTTGGGCACATTCCACAATGCAAGAGTGTTCCATGGAGTGGTTCTACCTGTCAATGTCACTTCGTGGGGTATTATTTGTGGGCTTCCATCCAAATGAGATTTATGGTGTTGATAGTGATGTCCTGGCAATGTGGCACCTACATTGGAATAGAAGATGGCACAAGAGTTGGATGTGTTTGTGGAGACTATCATATACCAACTATTGGTGTCCATTCGAGTGGTGACTCACCTACTACTAAAGTATCCTCTGTGTCCATCTGCTTCCACAACTTACTCATGGCAACGTCACTCAGTTGGACCTCTGCAGAAACAAGCAGCAAATACTCCGACCTATTCCAGGCCGAGCAGGAAACGATGGCATTCAGAGGAGGGACGAACTTTCCCCATGGCTGAACTGGAAGAATTTGGACAGGCTGCTGAGCACAAATCTCTTGAACGGCCGCAACCAAATTGAAGCCTTGCTTTATATGAGCGTCCACCGCCACCAGAGCTAGATCAGCCTGTACTGTTTGAGCCAGAGAGAGAAAGGAAGAAACAGTTTTTGTGAGTTCTCTTGTTGAAGGAGGCTGCGAGGTGCTCTGGAGGTGGAGTCGGGTGGCTATGGCTAGTTTTCCTCTTTTCTCGAGAGCTCTTGTGCTCATGACTATGTCAATGACGCTGACGGACCTAGTAGTATACTATGTCTATAGTAGGAGTACTATGTACGATAGTTGGGTAAGTTTAGTAGAGAAGCCAAATACAAGGGGTTCCTTTTATTGGTGTCAGGAGTCTTCACTCGAAATAAAGCGGTACGTGAAAATATACCAAAATCGGGAATAAAGAAAACCTGGATGGAGTGCGAATGATAAGTAGGAGAGCACAAAAGAATACCTCTCTAGAGATAGCGAAAAGTTGTGTTGGGAATTCAATGTACCGTAGGAGAGTTATTGGATATAGTACTATATATGTACATTATTAGAGGACTGACTATTAGCATAATTCTTGAGTTTTGCTTGGGAGTTTCAGGCTTGATTATATAGTTCACGGGACACAATTAAATTAGTATCCAATACTCTATTTGTTAGGAGTACAATTCTAAAATTCTGCTGTTAAGCATATGTTAGTACCAATTTATAAATGGGGGCTATTTATAATTAGTAAGCACCTGTT
>JALLAW010000565.1:0-12355 GCA_036939535.1 Cyclotella kingstonii | reverse complement strand
CTTTTACCAAAGAGATTTTCTCAAATTTGATTCAAAACTCTACAACCACATGTTCCAAGTCTTGCTCATCTCCCAGCTATGAAGATTCTCTAACTTCAGAGACAATTCTCCAGCCTGTATGTTGGTAGATGATCCCACCAGGGGAAGGAGCGAGTTCTAGAGGAATAGAGGGGATAACAGGGCTATTTCTCTGTTACCTATGTGCATTATTTTTGTGCTTCATCTCTTCCAATATTTTAGCTTTCTCCTGAAAACCAACAGGTACTAGAGCAATGCAGTAATCGTTTGTGGCAAACTTGTTGGGAGAAATCAAAGTGCTGTCACGAGTGGGCTCATTTATAGCAGTGAGAGGTGTGCTGCCAGTGGGAGGATCCTTCAGATTCTCTTCCTGAGCATCTTTGCAATGCCCTGTGGCACAATTCAAAGGCAAGTCCATCTGGTTGGCATTTTCTGAAGCACCAGTACTACCATCATATTTACCTTGTGTGAGAGCCTCTGGGTTTCTTGTGAGGAACTGCTTGAATGAGTGGGTGTTTGGCCCAGGGTGAAGTTTTTCCCTTGCCATTCTTCTGACCGTTGCTCTCCCTGTCCACAATGCTCTACCTGGAGGAGATCTGCCTAGCATATTCCTAGTTATATTTTTATTTTTAAACAGTAATTCATAATGTTACTGCTCAGCAGCTGACAATTTGTCAAGAGCAATTATCATGGAGGGGATGGATGGCTCTAATTGCATTCACATAGGCTCAGTATCTTTTTAATGTACATAGACTTAGTATTGCTATAAATTGTATCACTTTTGGTTTTACCTCATATGAAAAAAGTAAGCACTTTGCTTGAAAATCCTCTATATTCTCTCCTGAATTAAATTTCACTTCAGTCAGACACCCACTCCGTGCAGCACAGCAGCTTCAAATATGCTGTTTGATTTGGATGAAGAGAGATGATGGAGAGAAAGCCCTCTGGATGACATTTTACATAAAATATTAAGCTTCTATGATTAGTGGAGAGTAGGTCTGAAGATTGGAAGGAATATTTTTGGTGATGGGCACTCTCATCACTTACCAGTGGCTGTAAACAGTTATATAGCCACTTGTATCATGAAGATAATGTATATTCATCTCAAAAGATTAATACTATAATATAAAAATGCTCCATTTAGAGTATGTATATTCTTCATTTTTACTATATTGAAATAATATGATTTCATTGAAAATAGCTAATGGTAGAGTTTGCTCTTCTGATGAAAAAACTTGAACTTAATCATACATTACCATGGTATGGGGAAGAAGCTCAATGAAATGCTGCCATACAGAATTTCATTAGATTTTATGGGAAGTGTATCATTGTCTTTTTTCACCTTCTTTTCACAATTAAGGAAGGAAGTGTCTGACTCAGAATCAAAGGAATCTGAATCAAAGCCATTTAATGCATCTTCCTCTTGTTTTTCAATTGCTCTTATTTCATCATTGACAGATTCAGAAACATTACTTTGCACAGTTGATTTATAAGGCCTAAAAAGACAAATCTCCTGAGGAGCAGGTATAACAATATGATCTTCTTTTGTCTCTCTACTTTGAGAATGAATGCTGAAATTTTCAGAGAGAGCTGACTCTCTCTTTTTTAATTGCTCTCTATAGAATATCAAGATTGAAGCATAAATATCACTCATAGATAGAATACACATGGCTAGTGGCTTTGATTTTGTAGTGGCAATTTTGAGGTGTTTATTGTTCCTAATTGAGGGCCAGCAGATGAAATTGAGTAATTTAGAGGTCAAAGTATTGTTTGAAGAAATACAGAGCTACATACCAAAAATTGATGATTACTTCAAAGAGGCATCAAATTGTATGGTAGCAGATATAATATGGTAATTGAAAGTTGACAGAGAAAACAACTTAAAGAGATAGAAGTGGAAAATTACCTTGATCAGCAAGTTGCAAATCTGGAGTCCTTATGATAACTATCTGCTCAAATGGAACAGCATAATGAGAAACAGCAAGGTGCCCAGGGTGATCTGATAATAGCTGCGGTTTTGCAGCAGATGTGAAATAATGCTGCTTCTGTTTATTATGCACAATGCTTATAGCTTTCAATGGAGGATTTTTCCGTCTATCTTCTGCAGCTAAAGAAGAAGTTATGGAATAATGCATTTAAATACTTTCACGAATGATAAGTTATGAATCCACCTCATAAACCTACCTTTTGCTCTTTTGTATTCTCTTGATGTAAGGAGATCTTTCATATCTCCATCTTTTTGTAGGATGAATCTTTTTCTCACTTTTTGATAGCGTACAGTGTGAATGCGAATCCCAATAGCTTTTAAGTAAGATAGCCCAATATCTATCATGGGACACCCCCAGGAAACACTTCTGAGAGTGCAAAGATATGTTTCTGAGAGCAATCAAACACAAAAAGTAATAGTGATAAATTGATACAATATCTCACCTGGAAGGGCGACATCTTGCTTCAATTACACCTAGATTATTACAGAAAGAGATTATTACATTACTGCATATTACAACATTCATGTGATGGTGATGAAATTTACTTCATATCTTTCTCACCTATTGTCAATATCTTTGTCCCCTCCCCTAATCCTTCAGCAGCTTTTGCAACAAACCCTAATGCCCCAACAAATGGAGCAACAACTAATCCAGTCACACCACTGGCAATGCCTTTTGTGACTCCACTAACTCGTCCTGATGTTATTCCTCTGTAAGGATTACCAATGACACCTGCTAAGCCATGGATGATTGTTCGCCCGAAGTATTCTGTTCCTTGAACTACTCCTTCAACAGCATTATGAGGAGTATTTCCTGCAGCTAGAGCTTTTGGTTTGAGATAATCTGAAGAGTAACGATTTGTTACCACTGAATCAATGGTTTCAGCAACCCCTCCGGTCAATTTTCCACCAGCAAAAAATAAACCACCAAAGACATTGTGCACAAAACTTGCCACCCCCTTCCCTACTCCATCTTTTCCACCTGCTAGTACTTCATCTCCTTCATTTTATTGTAATTGCAGTATTTAACAAAAAAAGGTATGGGCGTTATTACATCAGAGCAGTGAAACGCTGCAAATTCATCAATACTCACGAGTCTTAAAAAATAAATCTGATACACCAGTTTTAACTTGATGTGCTAATTGCGACGGGTCTCCTAGTAAGTGCATCGAAAAGACCACCTTGTAGCTCTGTTTGATTGTCTGGACTACATAAGATATGAAGATATCTTTTACGAGATCAACAAAATCACAATATCTATCTGTCTCAGTAAGATCATTGTAACTGAAGCGAGGAGAAACATGTGCAAAGTTTGCCCCAACATTGATGACCCAACTGAGAATACCAGCGACGAATACTGATTCTGTCAACTGACCAATTGTGTGCAGTGTTAGTAAAGGTTCATCCATATAGTTAAATTCAGTATCATCTGATTCATCAGGCTTAATGTTTAGCTCAATCTCAAAAAAAACTGGAGCAATGTAAAGTTTTTCTATGTATGTCAAAAAAATAGAAGTCTGGCTCTGGGTCAAATACTGAAGCTTATCATTGATGTTACATTTGACCATAGATCTTTTGGTAGGATAGTCCCTATTTTTTGTTACCGCATGCATAACTATACCTGTTATGCGGAGGATGTAATCTATGTCAATTTGTAATTTCATTGGACTCATCATGAAAGTAAGATTTGGAACCCATGTCATGTTGGTCTGACAAATTCAAATTTAGAGAGAAAAAAATTTAAGATAATTCGTTTTTGAAAGGATGAGCTTTCTTACAAGATTTATCATAAAGTCACCTGTGGAACGTAGGAGCATAAGATTTCGATGACTGGAATGGGTTTTTCGTCATGAGCTGTCCAATAATAATCATTCTTGCCCATGTTTGTATGGCTGATATCACCATTTTCGTTGGTTTTCGGGAAGAGTGGTTCGCGACGATCAACACCTAGAGGCAAAGGCTGAATAATGGTCGGATATCGTGCATTCCAGACCATGGCATCAACTTGAATATGCCGCGCTCTTACAAACGCTTCAATAGACCCATTTAGTTTCTGTATCTGAAAATCCCTCACTATAATGCTAAGTAGCTCCCTGGGAAAATCATCCATCAGATAGAGTCCGACACCTGCAACGTTAATGTCACACTCAGCATACTTGAATTCTCCGCCTTTGCGTAGGTTACCTAATTCAACTTCATTTGAGAGAAAGGGAGAGTCACTAAAAGACAAAACTTTCGTTCCAGCAGATATTCGCATGTGAACAAAAAGTTTGGAAGTATATCCCCGTCCGTCATCTCGTGACATTTTGAAATCCAGATCTTTCTGTCTACCTGGCTTTGAAATACTATAGCCTCTAGATAATAATCTCTTAAATTTTGAGTAAAGATATGGTTTTTGATTCTTCTTCTTAAAGTTTTTCAAACCATGTCCTGCTGAACGTAATCCGTCACCCATGGTAGCTCCTGAAAGATAACCCACAAAACTCGTTTCTTCCTCATCTAATTCCAGTCCATCACTTCGATCTCTAATCATTGATTGCGCTAGGTGATAACCTCTTGTTTCAATTTCTGATATGACAACTGCAAGTAACTCTTTCTTGCCTAGAGGAGAATCCCATGTGTAACCACAACTGTGCATTGGAGGAAGCTCAAAAACAAGGGCTTCATCATCGTCTTGAACGAATTGGAGATAGTGCGATTGAGTGCGGTTTTCAATGCATATAGGTGGAACTGCAGCATGACAAATGCTGGTAAGTATAGAGCCTTCATCAGATCTGTGTACTTTAGCTATCAGAATTCCGCACATAGTATCAATGCACCCATCATGTTCTCCAAAGTAAATCGATCCCGTCATGTGCATTGGAATAAGATGCCACTTAGGTTTGAGAATCGAACTCCATCGAGCGGCATTCACACGGAATGCTACCCATCGAAGTTGCTTTTCAACACTTTCCCATAAAACAGTTTTGAATTTGTAGAGAACAGTAGATTCACCTGGATTGAGGTCGACCTTAAATTCATCGTCGTATTGAATCGAGTGGCCCCTCAACTTAAATAAATGACGCTTTACATCATGTAGAGTACCTATGAGAGGCATTATTGACATTGGAATATGCATCATATTTTTCACAATGAAACGAGGACTGAGAGTGATGGCATTACTACGGTGCAAAACTCCTACAAACGACTCTATCGAGACATTAAGGATTATACTTTTGCAATTAAGTTCGTCTGAAGTTCCCACTGCGTCAAGTTCTATCTTGTCACTCCATTCAACGAGATTAATACCTTTTGAATTAATTTGATTCTTTTGGAGAACAAGTTTTCCATTTGAAACTTCATCCCACCAACTTGTTGCTATTTCTTCATTGGGACACTCAAGAGGTACTACAGATATTTCACGTGAAACATTAGTATATGCTCTATTAGTGTCAATAGATTTCGCACCATGCATCATGATGGGTATACCTCCCATCCCACTATCTATGTAGCACTTTGATTGATCAGAGATTTTGTATTCCATCTTTATTCCTGTTTTATTGTTGATCCAATATGGGGAGTAGATATTGCAGGTTGGTGTTCTGATGGTACTATCAATAGATACATCTATAAGGGCATCAACGTCATCCCCTAAATCTAAGATTAATTTAAGAACAGAATAAGATCCTTTACGGTTAGCTCCAGTCCGTAACTTGTCAAGTCTTATTTCTGCTGAATTCGACCACATCAGTCCAGATTCTTCGATTGCATCTGACGAAAGGACGTCTTGACACGCCTGCAGATAAATTGGCAGACTTAAATTGATGCCATTCAATGGCACAGTTTGAAAGGCCTCAACACGATTCATAGAGTAATAATCGTTTTGTTCACTCCCGTTAGACTGATGGAATTCTCCCAAGTAAGCTCTTGGTACACTTCTCCAAGTAAGTTCTGAGTTTTCATCTTCACTACCTGAATCTTCATCAATAGCGCTTGACGATGCTAAAAATAATAAATGATCTTGCAATAGATCTTCCTCGTCTTCTTCAGAGAGCTGGCGAGTACGAATTAGAAGGGGAAATGGCAACGAATTCGATAAAAGAAAAGATGGAACAACATGAATAATGGTGTCCCATGCAGTGCTCCTCATAATCCGCTCCTTATCATTCAAAAGAGTCTCAGTTGGCGTGTGAACGTTAAGGCGTTCCTTATGAATGATGACCCCAGTCAATGCATGACATCTCATTACCTCTGATAGATGCAGAGGATTATGAAGAAACTCTTTTGTTAGCAATAAAGGATCACGCCAACTATCACTTTTTTGATCTTGAACCAAGAGGGCATGATAAAATGATGAATCAATAACACCTAGATGTAATGGAACAGTGCTTTCCTCTGCGTGTATTCTTACTTCAGAAACAATTGCAGCCCCTTCGACCAATCTTTTCAAAGTTAAGGTCAAATTCTTTTTCGACAAATCAATTTTCGACCTAGTACCGTTTCGAACATTACTCAAAGTCTTAGAAAGCCGCACCAATCGGATTTTTATTGGAATATCTGATCTTATTGCTACACATGTCCTCAATTCTAATGAAATAGAGTCTAGTGAGACAGACTTAGGTACCACAGTAATATACGGCATAAATCCAGAGGCATTTCGTTTTTTTCGTCGAACTTTTCTTTTTTTGCTATTTTTAGGTAATTTTAGTGCGAACATCAATGATTGATACGGAGATATGATAATGTCAGAGATTGCTTTGTATCCTGGAATAACTATTGATAAACTTTCCTTCAAATCTTGTCGACCTGATAAGCTCATCTTAGTGGAATACTCCCTAAATGGAATGAATGTAGTGTTACCATCATCAACAGCATGAAATGATTCATCTACTACCTGAAGATTAGGTTGAATAGTAGGGGAGCACTTTGACTGAGTCGATACCCATATTTGCCTTCCTACATTGTTCTCAACTTGTAGCTCACTACAACCGGAAAAGTAGCATCGTGAGGAATATTTTTTTAAAGCGTTCTCTATACTACTGAAGGAGATCATTTCATCTGTATCTTTATCCACAAGGCTGATAAAGGACACAATCATATGTTCTCTTTCTTCGCGGGTTAAGCCAACCATTTCGTCCCTCCAATGCGAGTCTGCAGCCGCACGGATTGCTGCAGTAGCTTCATATACGCTTAACAAATCAGATCTTGCACCTGCATCCTCATTTGTATCCCAAATATTGCGAACAAAACGTGCAGTCCTCTCGAAAATTTTAGTGTGAAAGGTTTCAGGGTCTGATTCTGATACGATCTTATTCAAAATAGATAGAGTCTCAAAAAGGGAGGGCGACGCATTAATGTTCAAGAATCGAGAACAATGTACATTGACTGACAGAGAAAATGCTGAAAACAGGTTGGAGAAAAATGAGAAAATGAAATGGTTTGCCAGAAATCATGGTAAACAAGGTCCTTTTAGATTGTTGGCACATACTTACAGGCGGATTCTGAATCATCCTCATTGCAAGGATTAACATTTTTGTACGTTGCACATCCATAAAAGGGGAATGGTTCAATGAAACGTTCCATGTAGTCACGCTTTGTGTTCAAGTATAAAGCGCTAAAATTGCTTTGAATGCAAACTTTGTTTTCTGCTTCATTATCTTCCATTGCAGAAAAAAATGAGCCATTTTGTGATAACCGTCCAATTGAGCCTATTTCAACGTGGCGAAAAGTGACTTCGAGCAATGGGTTCGCAAATGTATACAGACTGCCAAACCTTAACAGAGCTTCATTCACTTTTATAACAAATGATAGGTCATACCAGAAATTGTAACCCACGCTTCTTAACCGTGGTGATATGTTACTTGCTTCTGACATAGTTTCGACATGCTTCTGAATTCTGTCAAGAATATCAATATTGAAGTTTGACTTACTATCACAGTCGATTATCCAACAACTAACGACATCTTTCACTTTTTCTTCAGATTTCCCCGTTGTACCTCGTAACTGTGGTTGTATTAGTGTATTCCAGCAAAACTTCGCGAATTCATAATTACTGTATGATGAAAAGAATGAAACCAGTGTCAGCCATTATCCAACATAATACCATCAATCATCTCCTGTAAAACGTAAGCAACTTCTCATGAATAAATACCTACCACATCAAACGGACGAGCTTCCGCTGGACAACAGCTATATCCTGACCATTGAGAGAATCGCGAGAACATCCCGTTTCACTAGTATAAAGCTCCCAAAACAACTCTATGCCCTCCCCATGTCGCCACAAATGTGGAGCAGGAAAGGTAGTATCATATTCAAAACAACCAGTTATTCTATAAACCTCATGCATTGAGGAATGTTCTCGCAAATTAGTGAACTGCACCAGTTTGCGTAAATATGGAGCAGAAAGGAAATAATCTGCATTGATAAAATCCTTCAAATAGTAATCATCATAAAGCTTAATCTTGGGAATTAGATTGATGTCATCAATTTTGTTAGCCATTCTAAAGAGAAAAGAATCTATCTCTTTAAAAGAAATCTCGTCAGACCTTGCTTGATCCAATATCGATATGAGATATTGCTTCTCCCTTTTCAGCTCACCAGAGGTCAGCCAATGGGTACCATGTAATTCATCAAATGAAAAAAATTCATTTTCCTGATGCATTTTATTAATGAATAATTCCAGCTCTGATTCCTGTATTGTGTTTGAGTTGTCTACGTCAATAGATTGAAAAATTTTCCATAAAGCATCTCTTCTCGATTGTAGTTTTGACTGCTGTTCCTTCATAAGCTTTTCTGAATCAAGTTCAACATGTATTACATCATGAACATTGTGTTTGATAGACGACCACAAAAGGAAAGGTTTTAGGGAGCAAAATACTCCCTGCAATGAAACAATTATTGCTGGAGATAAGTTCAACTCAACATGTTCCACACTGATCTCTAAGCTAATGGATATAGCTACTACTTCTAAAGGAGATTCGATAGTAATTGCATTCTTTTTTCCTTCAGTACAAACCACAATTTTGGTGCCTTTGACCCTCAAAATTGGTTTAAGAGGCATCACATTCCAAAGAAGCAATTTCTCTCCTGCCTGCTTGTGCTTCACTTGACCAGCACTTAGTTCAACAGGTTCAGTAGTAACAGTCAAACTTCCTAAAAATTCACTTGTATTCAATGTAGTGCTTATTTTACCAATATTCAAATCAAGTATACCATGAGACAATGTATCTTTGTCAGCCATAAGCAGAATTGAAGAGTCTTCTATTCTAATCACTGCAGTGATGTTTGGTAACTTATAATTCATATTCTGTTCTGGTTTCATTGCACTCAAATCGTCATTGCTCTTCAAGCTCAGTAGAACATCATTGGTGTTTGTTTCATTAAGAACTTGAAAAGGAAGATCAGACAGGTCAAGTAAAGTCTGTAAAAATGACAATAAAGGGAATGGATTCAAAACAATGGCAAAGTTGCATACTTCAGCCTTAAGGAAAAAGTGGTATTCCATCTTGACTGTGGGAGATACATGTAAACTAAATTCAAAATTTATGACTTGGTTGGAGCGTGTTATTTCACGTCGCTACGTTTGAATGGAGAATGATGTCATGCGTTGTGACAAATAATTTTTCATTATACAAATGGATCAATTGTCATACCTTATAGATAACTCCAACAGGTGTCTTGTCCCAGAAAACTGGTAAGTGAGTCATACCTGAATCTGGTGATAAAACGATCCATTCAATCTCACTAATTTGAATAGATAAATTCAACAATGATCGAGGACTTTCTATTGAATGAGATATTTTAGCTTGTGGTGATAGAGGATTCATAATATCCAGAAAGAATGACACGTTGATGAGAGCAATGGAAGATGGAATGGAGAGTTCTATTGGCTTTTCTTTTTGATTGGGGAAGTCAAGGTTCAGAGTGGGCAAAAAACATTGCACTTCAAATTTTGGAGCCAAAATGGAAAACTTTTCTTGAATGAGAGATGTCAATGCGTTTAGCTGAGAGGAGTAAACGTTTTGAAAGGGTGACAAAGGCTTGTTGTTTGATACCTCAGTTGAACTTTCTTTCATGCCTATTGTGGAGTTGCTGATATCAAGAAACAAAGACAATTCATCACTCGAATTGTCAGTGTTCTTTGATCTAGGTATTCTCCAGACACTTTTCATTGCAATGCAGCGCAGCATTATGATTTCATGACGAGACATTCGCTTCTCCAAGTTTCTTAACTGAGTTACTGACAGTGACCGATCACCCTTGTCACTCACTCCTTTGAGTTCTACTCCCTTTAGCCCAGCGTAACTAAGGTAGTAATCTATCTTTTCATTTTCATCAATGTTAAATGAACGTTGAAATTCTGTGTTCAGCCACTGCATCCACTCATTAATAGGAGAGTTACCATCAGTATAGTCATCTAAATGCAACAATGCAGTATGTAAGTGACTTGATGACACAGCTATTGCAATTTCTGTTGAATGAAACGTCAGACCGAGAGATTTTTTTTCCCAGTTATGGTCATAATTAACGGCCCAAATAATAACTGGAATGATTCCTTTCACTTCAGTGACCAGCTGAAAAGGATGCACAATTGTATACCAAGCGTATTTTAAATCGTTTCTATTGTCAGTGCCGCTCGCTAAGTCTATGTTGTCACTGCCAAACATAGGATAACCGATTTTAGCGTTCAGGCCAACAAAGCACAAACTACCAATGCACCTTGTGCCAGAGTTAAAAGTAAGCGAAATAAGGTCAGCATTTACAGTGGTCAAGGCACGCTTCTTCCATGGAAGTTTCGCGAAATAAACATTTGCAATTCTTGGGCCAAACTTTCTACGAGTGGTTTTCACGAATTCTGCTCTAGCTCCAGAAATAACAATTGATACATGTTGCAAATTCACAGATATGGAGTAAAGTAATAATGCAGCGACGAATGAAATAGTTGCATTAAATCTTTCATCAAAAGTTTGTTCGGCATGTAACTCTTCACTTCTGCTGTTGGCTTCATTGTCAAGTTTGTCAGTTCCTTCATTAATAGAGTTTCCAAACTTTCTCAGTTTTCTTTTGGATATATGATGCTCAATCCATCGTTCAATCAAGAAAGTGATTTCATCAGCAGCAATAATTTCTTCGTTTTCCAATATTGACAAGAAAGAATCTTGATCAAATTTGGGAAGATCTGATGCATCAAATTCACTAGGAGGAATTGCCGAAGGCAAACAATTTGTTTTTGATCGACTGAGGCTGCTGGGTGGCTTTGGCGCAAGATATGCTTTTTCAACATTTATTCTCACACCACTAAGAGTTAAAACAACTATGGGCCTTGGAATAAAATGATAGATCCAATGTATTTTTTTACTATCTTGAGTAGGAGGTGTGACATGCTGCTCTACATTAAGGGAATTGTCGTGTTGAATATCTCGAATGAAATTAGCTACCGAACCAATACGTATCTTGACGGAAAACAATTCAACTGAAATCGTACTCTCTGGAAAGTCCCGATGAGCCTGGTGTAATCTTTTGACATGAGCAGATGGAAATATAGCAACAAAAATAGATCTAAGGAAAATGGACTCAGAAGGGAGTAATAATAATTTATTAATTGAAAGTGTCAATTTGAGAGGGAGAACCGTAACACGATCAAATTTTAACCCAAGGTATTTCAAAAGAGGGGCTCTGATGAATAGAAAAAGGATGGCTTCAAGGATTAATTCATCAAAATAAAAGTTAGTTTGATCACAATAAGGGCTGTGTTTCTTCTTGCCTTGAAAAATATGTGAGAAGTGGATAGAACCCAAGAAAGAATGCTGATGACGCAACGCATAGAATTAGCGAGAGGAAGGAGAAAGTATCCAAAAGAGAGTTTATGATCATGATAAAATGCAGTATGTTTTTAATCGAACAACTCTAATGAGAGCGACATCGATGGTGCGGTCATTCATGATTTCATAAACAAGAGGACCTTTTCGCTCACACATCCGGAGGCCTGATGCAATAACTTGACTCCAGATTCACTGACTTGAAACCAGGCCTCGTTTAAATGTTGATGATGTGTGTATGTACTAGACTTACATCTATGTATGCTGGTCCTCCTTGTACGATTCCTACGTAGTCGATCCCCAATAAGTAATTCCCCCTTGTGTCTCTTGATTTTCGAATACAGTAATCTCTCGCATAAGGCCGCACATTGAACATTTGGGCTCTCGAGGCCCTTTTGCGAGCGTACGGAGTACATAGGAATTAGTACTAAAAAATTTAATACCAATTCCTACGTGCCATTTTCTACATACGGCGTTAAGTATTAATTCCTACGTATAAATTTTGTCATTGTTTCCGATTGGTTTCCGCATTGGTTTCTCGAAATTACTTACC
>JALLAW010000564.1:0-12361 GCA_036939535.1 Cyclotella kingstonii | reverse complement strand
GAAAATACTCTTCGTTCATTGGAATGGAGGGAATACACATTTCGCTGGGAACCATCAACTATTTACTATAATGATAACTCTTTTGATAAGACGCCATCGGTTTTGGCAATGGTGATAGATGGAAAAACACTGCACTTTACTCCTCTTGATAAGGCACTTATCCCTCCTCCGTTGTATGGATCTTCACTAGAGCTTCCTGCGCCAATCGTTAGTATTACATGCAAACCTCACTTTTCTCATGAGCTTTGTTCGAATAGTAATCAAAAGCTTGTTGACTATATCGTCATCACCATGTCTAACAGAAACTTCGCTGTATTGATTTATGACCGCTATGATCATGTAACATCGTCGAGCCCAAGTTTCGATCCTCCGAAATTATTAACCATAATTGATCCCTTGCCGAGGGAGTCTTTGGATGAGACAGAAAAGAAGTTTGTAGAGGAGGCGATATCACTGAGAGATATGATAATAATTGACTCCGATTCAAACTGTTTCACTATTGCTGCATTGACATGTTCGACAGTCATAGGAGAAATGCGCCATTTCTTCGACTACATCATTGAAATGAAGCTATCATTTACTAACGAAAGAGCCTCTTCAAGTGCTTCAAAGGCCAAAATAACGATGATTGCATCGTTTCCAATATTACGTGGACGAGCACTTCGTTTGGTGAACTGGTTGGATACTGCACTTACGAATGACGCTCGGAAAAGTGCATTGTTAGAGCTAGCTGATGGAACTCTACTGAAGTATTCCGAAGGAGGGGTATTCGAACCTTCTAATGCAGGACATATGCTCGAGGCATGTCCTTGGATTGTTGCGCTGTTCGATGCGAGAGTAGCAGCAACCTTGACATCAAATAACGCCGATAGAGCTAAAGATCTACAATATCAAGAACCATCGAAATGCCTTGTTGTGGGTCTATCTTCCCGTTCACGCTTATACTGCAGTGAACGTCTAATTTCTAGTGCGTCGTCTTCATTCGGAGTATCACTCCAGCATAGATTCCTCATTCACGTCACACTTGGATCTCGACCCCTTATGCGATTTCTTTCTCTCAATACTCTTCTTGACTTTGACCCGCTCATGGGGGCAGACGAAAACTCTGACTTAGATGGCTACGAACCCAGAAATCTTGAAAGAGGAGCACGTCTCGTAGCTATTTTTCCGAATGCGCCTAACGTGGTAATTCAGCTACCTCGGGGAAACTTGGAGAGTATCAGTCCTAGAGCGTTGGTGTTACCTTACGTCATGTTAAAGATTAGGAATAGGGATTACTTTACTGCGCTCGATGTCATGAGAAAACAACGAGTAGATATGAATCTAATAGTAGACTTGGATCCTATTGACTTTTTAGAGAATGGTGGTGCTGAGACCTTCTTGAAGCAAGTAAAAAAGATTGATAATATCAACCTGTTTCTCTCATGTTTGATCGATAGTGACATAACTTTGTGGAAGTATCCTGTCCCATCTTGGATAACAATACCAAAAGCTCTACCAAAGATATCCTGCAAGAAAACTGAGTCTTCAAAGGTGAATAAGATATGCGTTAAAATGCGTGAGACTATGCTCAATTCAGAAAAAGAGAGGATTGTGAAAGATGGGCATTTTCTTCTTCCCATACTCTCTACATTTGCAAAAGAGATCCCTCCAAAATTACATGAGGCATTATTTCTTATAAAAAATAGCATATCTCTAGAAACGCTGAAGTATCCAACGAAAAAATCTCTCTTTCTATCAGACCACGTTCAGAACTCTATCCAATATCTTGCGTTTCTTGCAAGTTACGAAATGCTATTTGATACCGCAATTGGTATGTATGACTATGACTTAGCAAAAGCTGTTGCTCGACATTCACAAATGGATCCAAAACAATATTTGCCATTACTGAAACGGTGGAAAGAAATGCCTGTATCCTCTGCTCGTTTTGAAGTCGACGTGAAGTTGAAGCGCTACGACTCTGCTTTGCGCCACTTGGTTCACCATGACGAAAATGTATGTGCGACTGATCTTGCTCAGCATTTTGATAAATGTTTAAAGTTCATAGAGGAGCATAAGTTATATGCCCTTGGGTTACAATTATTTAAGGACGACGAAAATTTACAACGCTCAATTTTGGGGCATCTTGGCGAGCATTTACTTTCTGAAAGAAAAGCTGCAGAGGCTTTGACTGTCTTTCTCGCATCAAATCCAAAATATTTTGACGGTGCTAAGAGGGCTGCCCGAGCTTGTGGAGACTGGAAAACTTTCTTTGCTTGTGGTGATGGAATCAATCAGAATGTCTGTTGTGGTGAAGCGATTATGATCGCCGAGAGTATAGCAACTAAAACAGTGAGCACGCGAGAAGAACGAGAGCGCTATGCATCTGCAGCTCGTATTCTGTTAGACTATGGGCGGGATATCCCAAATGCCATTGAAATGCTTATTTCAGCGCAGATGTGGAGTGAGAGTCGAAGGATTGCGTATCTGCACAATAGAGCAGATCTTGCAAGGAGATGTGTCGACGCTGCGCTGTCATATGCAACATTATGCATCGACGATCTATCAGAACGTGCAGCCACGTTTGAAGAAACTAATAATCGGTACGCTGAGGTAATCGTTCTTCGTCGGAAGGCATTTAAAGATGCTGATGACTACAGTGGTCGTGAAAACACCCCCGGTGATAGCGCAAGTGTTTTTTCCACTCAATCTGCTTTATCCATTTCAAGCCTTCGCAGTACTGCTAGTGCGTCGAGCACAGGAAGTATAGCCAGCGTGTCAACAGTTATCAGTGTGAGTGGAACTAGCACATTTAGTTTCACAGGAGACATTGACACGATGAAACACAAATCCAAGTTTAACAAAATAGGTCGGGATAGAAAGAAAAAGAAAAAGAAGGCACCTGTTGTACGTAGAGTGAAACCGGGAAGTGAAGAAGAACTCAATGAATTGGTCATCACCTTAAGCCAAACGTGCCCTGATGAAGACTTAATCGCTGTCATCAGTGAAACAATCGTTTTCCTTTTGCAATCTGGGAAGGAGTCGTGTGCGAGGGCGCTTTTTGAAGCTTACTGTGAGCTTGAAGTATCTGTCGCAAAATCACAGACTAAGAGATTAGACTGTGACAGAAGAGAGCATGAAGAAGGCAATATCGTTGAGCATTCATCTGAAAAAACAGTCAATGCGATTTCTTGCAAACATCTTCCAGCTCACGTGAATAATTTAATGTCATTTTTTCATTAATGAATTGTAAAGTTAATCAGGGATAAATTTTTCATAGAACACTTATTTGTATATACAGAAATTTATCTTATTGGAATGAAATCATTTTCGTTAGAATACGATTATGTTGAAGAATTCTTTCGTGACATGATAGAAAGATTGATTTGAAGTTAGTGAGGGGGGTCACTCTTCATTCTCATAACTCTACATACTGAACTGAATGTCCATTTATCCTACCCTCCTTAATCCTTTCTTCGCTGGAATACATACAAATACTAACCCCGACAAGAATAAAGGCAACTCCTAATGCTGCTTTTGCAGGATGATTCAGTCTCTCTCCTAAAAACACGCTAGTAATACTCGAAAATACCAAGGCTGTGGCATTGCAGATTGGTACTGATAGTGACAAACTTGATGACGCCAGCGATTTATAATAAAGTAGTGATCCCAATTGGTTGAGAAGGTATGGCAGCCATATTTGGATGCGTCTAAGGTTCAATAATGAATTAAGTGTGGTTGGAGTAGTTTCATACTTTTCTGAGTAGTTGCTAGAGTTGGTGTGTTCATTGTTTTCATTATTGATTGCGTACGTGCTAGTTGCGGTATCACTTTTATTTTTTGAGTTTTCTTCCCATCCTTTTCGCAAAAATGGATTGGTACACCCCCAAAGTGCTCCAACAAGTAAAAGGGAAAGAGCTTCTCCTGCACTAACCATGGCTCAATATTGTTCCCTTCATTATATAGTATAGTAAGTTATACCGGTGTTGGTGGTCCGTTGCTACAGTATTAACAACACTTAATAGAGTGTCACTCCACGAATGAACAGACATAATATGACGTCATTCATCCTGGTACCATACTTCGGGTTTTAAAAGTGCAAGTCGGCTCTGATCTGGTAGGGCAAAAAGTCGGGATCGGACTCGTGTCAAGTTGCGTATCGCACATACTAATGACAGCAACAGAGATCACAATAACATGCTCAAATCCCCTTAATACTATCCTCGTTTAAAGAAAAATAATACTGAGATGATTTCTCCTTTTCCCCACCGATCATATTTTTTGCAGTCAGCAATACAATAAATATGCTTGAAAAATAGTAGTAGTAATACTACAAATATCGAAAATAAACAGCACGGCCGCTGTAAAAAGTGTTTCCTAGCCTGCAAGGTATTGAATATCATTGCTGCGAATTCATTCTCGCTCAGGATAGACATTGTTGAAGTAACAAAATCCAAACCACTATAACCGAAGATTTGAAAATCTAAGATGTCTATGATTTACGGTAAGGTTCAAACAATCTGCAGTTAGTTTTATCTCACAGCGTCATTGATTTATTTTTGAAGTACATTGCTTGTACGCCGTAATCCGTTGTGTTAGATTAAGTTTAAGATGTATCTCATGATGTAATGTAAATTGTACGAGTAGTCAAATTTTGCTTGTTGCAGAGTTGATCCGAAAAATTGTAATGAAATGCATTTCAAATGGATCCGATTTTGTAATTTTTGGTTGATTTGTCTCTTGCACATTAATGTAGACGAATACGGAAGGCCTTTCATCATCTTGAAAGAGCAACAGGCGAAAGCTCGTGTCAAAGGTATAGAGGCTGTAAGGGTGAGTTCTATATCATTCATATCAAATCTTATTTTTGCTAGCGCTAGTACCACAGCTATTATGAACTAATTTGTCAATAGTCAAACATACTGGCCGCTACATCAATATCAAAATTGCTTCGTTCCTCTCTTGGACCGAAAGGAATGGATAAAATCCTCGTATCTCCCGACGGAGATGTCACTATTACTAACGACGGAGCAACTATACTGAATCGTATGCACGTTGACCATCAGGTTGCCAAACTCATGGTCGAACTCTCGTCTTCTCAAGATGATGAAATCGGAGATGGTACCACAGGAGTGGTAGTTCTTGCTGGGTCTTTGCTAGAGCAGGCAGAGAAACTTCTTTCTAAGGGTATTCATCCAGTACGTATTGCCGAAGGATATGAGAAGGCAGCTGATTTGGCTATTGCCACATTGAATGCCATTGCTGATACAGTGCAGTTCTCAAAAGATGATCTCGAGCCATTGGTGAAAACCGCTATGACTTCTTTGAATTCAAAGATCATAAATGTTGACAAACGTAAAATGGCTGAAATTTCAGTTAATGCCGTTCTTGGAGTAGCGGATTTAGATCGGAAAGACGTTAACTTTGACATGATTCGAATGGAAGGGAAGCCAGGTGGTTCCCTTGAGGATACAGAACTTGTCAATGGAATCGTTATCGACAAGGATATATCACATCCACAGATGGATAAAATCATCAAAAATGCCAAAATGTGTATTTTAACGTGTCCATTTGAACCTCCGAAGCCTAAAACCAAACATAAATTGGACATATCTACAAAAGAGGCATACGAAAAGCTCTTCAAACAAGAACAGGACTATTTCAAAGAAATGGTGCAACAAGTAAAAGAATGCGGTGCCAATCTTGTTATTTGCCAATGGGGTTTCGATGATGAAGCTAACCACTTGCTTTTACAGAACAATCTGCCTGCAGTGCGTTGGGTAGGCGGAGTAGAAATAGAGCACATTGCCATTGCCACTGGCGGTCGTATTGTTCCTCGCTTTTCTGAACTCAGTGCAGAAAAGCTCGGGAAAGCCGGAACGGTGCGAGAAGTATCTTTTGGAAATACGAAGGAGCGTATGCTTGTGATCGAAGATTGTGCTAACTCAAACGCTGTAACTGTGCTTGTCAGGGGAGGAAACAAAATGATTGTAGAGGAAGCAAAACGCTCCCTTCATGATGCCATGTGCGTTGTCCGTAATCTCATTAAAGATAATCGTATTGTCTACGGAGGAGGATCTGCAGAAATCGCATGCTCTTTGGCTGTAAGCAAACACGCTGATATGGTAGCAGGTGTCGACCAATATGCCATTCGCGCATTCGCAGATGCCCTGGACGATATCCCTCTTGCCCTTGCTGAAAATTCAGGTCTCTCTCCAATTGAAGAAGTTGCTGCGTCCAAGTCTAGACAATTGAAAGAAGGATGCCCCTTCATTGGATTGGGCATTACCCAGCCACCAACAGAGAATGGATACCACAACTGCAATATAAAGATGTTGGCGTTTTTGAGACTTTGATTGGAAAGCAAGAACAGATTCAGTTAGCTACTCAAGTCGTGAAGATGATTCTCAAAATTGATGATGTCATTGCCCCCACTCATCATTAACCAAGAGATCATGATTAATTGCTTCGTTGATAGATCTCTGGTATATAGTATGGAGTAATTTTGTGATGAATAACTTCTTGATAGAATCATTTCTTTCAATAGATATCACTCCTATTCTTTATGAAATCTTGAATCATTAAAGAGTTCTGTTCCTTCATCGAGTTTGAAATCCTCGTTGAGTAGATGTAATTGCTATTCTGACATATAACATTTAGAATTAGTAATACTAACACATCCAAATGTATTGTACCTTCCATGTACTTTAAAGCATTCTAAGAAGACTCAGATATTCAGGAGGATTCTTTCATCCAGTTTTTCATTATGAAGATTCTCTCAGTAATGGGAGCATTAGAAGTGTTTGATTGAATGATAATATTTCAGTGTTTTCTAATACATCAACATCTCTATGAGCTACACAATTTCTAAAAGGACATTTTTTCATGCACAACAGCATTGCCACTCTAAATAAAAGAGGACATAGTCAGCAAGATAGAAAAGAAAACATAATGAAATCGCTCCCCATTGCAACAAAAAAGAAATGAAAAAGAAAAAAAATACACTGATCCCACTGCAAATCAAACATTTCTATCAACAACAGAAAAATTTATCCCGAAGGAATCTGTGTTAAAGATTTTGTTGTGATAAACCTATGAGCTCATATGTCCTCTGACAGGAACATCACATGGCAATAATTGCAAAATAAGCTAGTCACTGTATAGACTCAGGGAGGGAAGAATATTATAGCACACACTGGTACAAAGGTGCCATAGAAAAGAGCTGAGATCCAATCAAGACATTCTTGGAGACACGGGGACTGAAGAGGCTGAAGGGTTATCTATTTAAAAGCTGATGAATAATTTGAGAATTAAGCAAGAAGATGAGAATTTCAACTGTCATGATACCTTCTCCAAGCCTCATTTTCGGATGAACTGAAAAGATACTGCTCACCATGTCAACTTATTTCTTGAAGAAACAACCATTGAAGCTGATAAATGATCAAATCTCAAAGAGAGCATGAAAAGTGTCGCTAATTGAGGAAAAATAATAGTAAGCTCTCTACATCATGTGATTCATCACCTTGACAGTTTGGCTTACTTCATAACAAAGAATATGTGTTAGGTAAGACTCTAAAGTTTGCATCATGATGGTTTTCTACAAATATGTTCGCTACAGCCTCAAATCCCTTTGATAAAGTCAAAAATCATTCAATTTCTGTTCCTCAAAAGCCTCAATAGATATAGGCTGTTTGATGTAAAGAGTTCGAACTGGGTAGAATTGAGTATTCCTTTACCCAGCTAACAAGGTAACTTAGAGGAAGAGTAGAAAGATGTTTAACAGAGACTTGTTTCACTCTTGGTTGGTAGAATGTTATGAAAGTCATGTGGGTTATGAAACATTTAGGTCAAGAGCCTATGACCTGCTGTTGTCATATGTAAACGGAAATGGATGCAATGGTTGGTGAAGACCATTGCTTGGCCACATCAGATGGTCATCACAATTGTCTCATCATTGCATTTCAAATGCTCTAGAAAGAAGTCATCTAGAGTGACCACGATGGTTAATGGCCTCATATGTAGGGTAATTGAGCTAGAAAGAGGCGAACTTCTCATTTACCTCAAAAAGAGGATATGACTGAGGAAGAGTCTCACTAAGGTGAGGAAGATACTTCGTGTCACATTTGCATACCCAGTGTGCTCTCTCGAATCCTTTCTGTGGACTTTGATGAGGATTTTTTGGATCTGTAGAGGAGCACTCTTGGGGAGATCAGACTATCCAGAACTATAATCCTTATAGAGTTGACGTTCATATTGAAAAATCGATGTATGGGTCAGAGATGTGGAAGCGCCCGTTACAATTGAAGACAGAACTACACTTCATCGGAAGAATAAGATCATCTCTCCTGTGCAAGACTTAATAATTTCGCTGTGAGCAGCAGCATTGCCATATTTAGCAAATAGGACCCAGTATCATTGGCCAACTTGGCTTTAAAATAACTTCAGAATATGCGTCTTCTTTGTCGTCAGTTTCCAATAGGGAGTCATAGTGATTATTGGTGGCTAACAGGATGAGACATGTGTTCTCTGAGACATCATGGGAGTTTTGCATAGACTGTTAGGAGGCGAGGTCTACGACGACGATGGATTTGCTCAAGGCATTTAAGATTAGGAACTGAAAGACATGAGATGGAGTAGGTGTCTCCTCTCATAGTCAGAGTGAAAGACATTCCCCTGAAATACTATCATCAATAACAGTGTCTACAATTTGAGCAAGAGTGGTAAAGCCATTTAGCCTGGTCCAAATCTTGGCTAGGGTCTTGGCTCTGAGATCCAAAGATCCATTAGTGGGACTGCTGCCAAGGGAGAAGTCAAGTGTATTGAAGACATTTGGAGGGCTTTCCACAATTGCTATGATTTTGAACCACCTAAGATAGCACATCTAATGTGGAGGGTTTTTGGGCCTCTGGTAGTGCTGGCAGATACTTGTGTTAGCAATTAAAGGAACAAAAGAGAGTGCTTAAGACTCTTCAAACTATCCCTGATGTGATTTTGTTTCATAGTGGAGCAATATAATGTGTAAGAGGTTTCTGTATCTTTGAAGAAGGTGACGTCAAAACCAAAACAATGTTACACAATGAATTGGAAAATTATCATGCTTGAAGGTTTGACTTTCACAGTAACAAAATATAGGTATTTTTCCTGTGAATTTACATTTGATGTAGAACATTTTTTTAAATTATGAAAACACAATAATCATTATCTTATAAAAACTGCTACTTTCATCATACATTTGTATCATCACATTTTCGTTCACTCACTCATTCTAGTCACATATAAATCTGTCATTCACTCATTTCTCAACATAGTATTCAGTTCCATTTGCTTACACATACACAGATACATGTAATCTGTACTGCAGAATAAATTGTTGAACTCATACAACTGATAAAAGTATATTGAGCATACATCTAACATCCTCCTTTATTAATAATCTTCTTCCTAATTTGGCTCTCCTATCCTAATCTCACCTGTTCCAGAGTTGGGGTCTTTTTGCCTCTGTCTGATGCTCCTAGTCAATATGAACGTTGCTCCAACTGCCTCCACACAGACTTTGCCATGGCACCAACATATACACCAGCTTTGGACAGGCCCTAGATTCTTAGAATTGCTCTGGATCCCTTTGGCATACTGCATCGTCTACAGCTAAACCATCCAACCTCGCCTATTGCAGTAACTATGGTTCATCCTGAGGAAACCATTGTCATCACAGGAACGTGTCAGAATGCAGAAGTCCTAGAGACTGATACTGCATCATCGCATACATGGCTGACTTCAACCATGTCTTCCAAGAGAGGTCACAGATTTACTACAAAGACTTCGTGCCAGCAGTTGATTCTACAAGTCCTACAAACATAGAGATAAGAGCTGTTAGAGAGCATCCTAGCATCTGCCCTAAGACTCCTGTGACAGCCCCAGCTTCAAAAATAAGAAAATCTCAGCGACAAGCCTTTGTGATCCATCAGAGGATCAATGTTGGAGGAGGAGGGCAACCCAGTGCTTGATTAAGGATGATGGGGAAAGTTTGCAGAGGATCTTCTTAGGGGTGAGGCCTCTGATAGCAGATCTTCAGAAGCTCTTTCTGTTGTGATCTTTAAAGGTCCCCTCTATAGCCCCAGTAAGGACTATCGGATCTCCAGACACTCACTTCTATCTGAGGCCAGGAAGAACCTACCTATGTAGGGGTTTCAACAGACTCGACTCCAAAAAGGTAGAAGGTACTTCTGAACAGTATTGGGTCAGTAAGGGCCTTGTCTCCAAACATGCTCTCAGTGACTTAATAGCAGTTCTTCTAGAGATCTCTCTACATATAGGTCATTCTTAAAAGTTTATTTTCTTATGAGGCCTTTGACAGCTTCTTCCAAAGAGGTGTCCAAAATTTGTTTTTCTTTAGAGACCTAAGAAGGACTATGTTAAGTAGAGGGCCCTAGATGCTTGATTTTTCAAAGACGAGAATTATCTCCTTGCATTTGGATCTCTATGAGCTTGACTCCTTCAGAGGATAAGAAAGGACTGGTTTGCGTGGTTCTGTCTCATGTTTTTGGGGTGTTGAGCGACTATAGTTCTTTAACTTTACGTCTCCAATGAATACATTTTTTACATCCACATATCTTGTTCTTCCTCCTGTACTCCAATTGTTTGCCAAGTCTGCTGCTCCACTGTTATTGAGATTAAAATTTATTGGCAACATTGTTTTAAATTCAAATGACTTTAAGATTCTGTAACTGTACAACATGTCTTGTACTACTGAAACCAAAGTATACAATTCAGCTTCTGTCAGTGATAATGAAGCCACTTTTTTAGCTGAATTTGCAAATGTCATGGGCAAGTTGTTCAAGTGAACTACACTTCCAGTAATGCTTTTCCTATCATCTAGATTTGTGACATAATTGGCATCTGATACTGCATAAATGGTGAACATGAATTCCTATCTTTCCATCCTAGTTTCCATTTCAATACTCTGTTTCTTGTGCCTACTACATATTTCACACAGTGAATCATTGCATCTCAATATATTTGAATGGGACAGTGTACATAATGAGTCAATTCTCTCACTGCATTTCCATGTCAAGTTTACTCCACTTTTCAGTCCACCACAGTTTTCCAGTGCCTTATAAATAAATTTCATGCTTCTTTTCATTCAATACATAGTCTTCGTCTCCTTTTGTCAAAATTTATCCAAGTTTTGCAGGAATATATGGAGCATGATCATTCTCTTTAATTCCAAATTTATCAATGAAGCTTTGTATGGTGACTGGCTGGGTAAATTTGACTGACCATTTGCCATGATAAATATCCACTTAACATCCAAGATTTTTTTTGACTGCATCCATGTCTTCACAACTGAAATATTCCTTCAATTTATCTTCTTTATGCAGCAAACTTGTTTGCGATGCATAAGTTATCATTAACCCATGAAGCTCATATCATTTGAAATACAAGCAAGGATCAGCAGCACTTTTTCATACTCCATTTTCTTCTCGACTTTCATTAAACTTTCCCAGAATGCAATGACAGCTTAGTTAAGTCCATATGGTGTTTTAAGTAGTAGTAGAACTGTGTTTTCTAGATACCACTTCTTCAATCCTTCTAGAACAGTCATATGAAGAGTTTGTCCATCTCTGTATTTATTTCCAAAAACGCACCTTATAGATCCATTTAATAGTTCCAATACACATCAATGATCATAATTGTGAATATGAGATAAATACTGGCATCATTGGTTACTGAAGACGATATGTCATCTTGAGTGTAGTTCCTTTCTTCTCCCAACAACATCCATGAGCTGTTAACCTAGACCTGATATCTCCATTCTTTCTGCTTAGTAAACCCACTTAGAAGCTATGAGTTTTCAACATTCAGAACATCTATTGTCTTTACCAATTTCTAAACTATGTTTCTTTTCATTCTATCTGTTCATTGTCTACTGCTTTACTCCATTTATCAATGTTTTATGAATTAATTGCTTGTTTGTATGTTTATATTTTTCATTTACTTGTGTGAGAAAAACCTCCACCTATACCACCACCAACGGAGGAAATCTCTATGTTTTCGAATTCTAATTCATATTCATTTATTTCTTCCATTCTTTGCAGATAGTCTAATTCAGCTGCATTCAAATAAAATACATTCAATTTGTCAATCAACTTGCGATTCTTCCAAATCAATCAAGATGTTACCAGTTTTAGTTCATTGTCAGGATCTGGTTCAGAATCAGGAGCTTCAGTATTCAAAGCGTTTTTATCATTGAATTCCGTTTCCTCCCTAGCTTCTGCATCATCATCCTAAATATCAAGGTCATCAATAGGATCTTATCCGCTTGTCTCTCTAATTTGGTTTTCAATCGTATTATTCTCAACCAATACATCATCAACAACCTCCA
>JALLAW010000563.1:0-12369 GCA_036939535.1 Cyclotella kingstonii | reverse complement strand
AAACATGTATGGTTACTACAATAGTTATCTAGATATTGACGATCACCAAACAATCCGCGACTATAAAAAACAGGAGTAGTACTTGACAAAGCAATAGGATTTAGATTTATTGGAACCGTATTACATCCCTCACCATGTCGTACCATGACTAGGTATTCCTATATACTTTAATTTATGATTACAGTAGCATACCAGGTATTCTACATATGCGAGCAGAAGATCCCTTGATGGCATGGTTTTTTTGTAAAGCAATGCTAGCTAGCAATCGTTAATGATATATAAACAACTATTGCATTCAACTAATTTAAACCTACAATTACATCCTTATCTTCTGTTGATAGGACATATTGTTCAATTTCAAGAAACCACATAACAAGGATTAATCCGCTACTCTCTTCTAAAATTACCTGTAAAAACATCGCTGAACCAGAACGACCGCAGGTTCAGCAAGAGCAACAACAGCCATCAAAGCTCGTCAACGAAGGACAACAAACCTAAGACGAGGGCGCAACTATAGGATACAAAGCTCCCAGGCTCAACAAGGACAAGGTTGAAATGAAAATTCCTGTAGTTAGAGAGAGAGATAACAAAGCCAGTATACTCACCGTGATTCGGACCGTCATTGGTCTGAGCGATGCCCACGATCTTTGAGTTTTCAACGCTAAAAGTTAGCATCTTTCATCCTACAATCTTTGGACATAAAATACAAGGAAAAAATGGCCAGACATCATGACCAAGAGACGAGTTTGGGTACAAATTCACATTCGAGAATAGTTCATTATCATGGCACAGAAACTAGCAGCCTACGTGCTACGCAAGCGAGCTTTCAAGGAACAACAAATAGCCATGGAGAGGGGATTAGAATACCCCCTTTCATGTCCCTAGTGGAGGTAACAATAAGACTTTTCGAGATCAATCGGAAACTCACCTACATGTCTGAGGATGCAAAATTCAGTAATTTATGCGCATTATGCCTTCCAATCTCAGGCCGAGTATTTCAAGGATGGTGGAGAAGATCTTGATGACGAGGAAAAGATCCTGTCTATAGTACTATGGAGCAGCTGGATATATATTTTTATCGTCGCAAAATCGCTGAGGCTGAAAGAAAAAGCAAAAGAAACCATAAAGGTGAAAGGAAGGGCGAGAAAAATAGCTCAGGAAATGGAAAAGGCAGGTCGAATTCTTGTTGAAAACATGATGAGAAGTATGAGTGGAAGGAGTGTCCTGACAACCCGCATCATTGAAAGAAAGAGGATAAGCTGGAGAAAAAGAAATTCTCAAAATAGTGATACGGCAAGGGCAAGAAAAAGGCTAAGGAAGAATGAAATGTCTTGTTTGACGACTCAGATGAGGAGGAGGAGGAGAAGGTTATCATAAGCGATGAAGACAGCTACGCGTTAGACTCTTCTAGAGAATTAATCGCCATCGTGGATGAAGGTTCAAACAAACGCTACTCAGTCACACCAATATCCTTCGCGACAAAGTTGGTATGATCTCCAATCGGGCTTACACTCATTCATCCGTGATTCTCAGGAAAAACACTCATCAAGTGGGACACAGCCATGAACCTTAAATCTAAAATTGGGGCAATCCCAAAAGATGAGAGATTGAAATGTAAGACAGCGGCTGGTACACTTGCATCGCATCACTTGAGTCAGCACCAAGCTACTGAAGTTATCCACAAAACGGGACTTTGCATTAACCTTCTCTCTTCTACCAAAAGGGTTTATCACCAAGTGTGATGTTTCTCTGGGACAAGATTTTATGTCTAAGATGGATATAGATACCAGTATGGTCCAAGACGATCTCTTGGGGAGATATCTACTCCACTAACATGGTTACAAGAAATTATTTGAGCATATCTCGTTTAATTGTTTGACTAGGTAGAACCAAACAAAAGAGTGACTAGGTAAAGTAGAAAAATGATTTCATTTACATCCTGCTAGCTATCGAGTCATTTTTTGAACTCATATCATCATGGAGCTGAAAATTGAAATCTTCCAGTATTCGCAATCTCATTCTCAACAAAAAAATTGGCGTCACCATTTCTTGCTGATGGCTTTCAAACTATGATGGAATCTAAAAGAACCAACATGAGTATTTATTTTAGCGCAGACCCAACCAAACTGTCAATGATGAATGCTAAATTGATTTTAAATCAATAAAAAGTTACTGTCTTGCAGGAGGATGAGGACATTTTGGGATAGCAACAAGAATCGATGACCACATGTGTCAGATTAAGAGGTATTTTACATTTAAATTTGAACTCGATTGATTGTTGTGATTAAAAGAGAATGAAAGAGAGGCCAGAAGAGTCTTCTTATATAATAGTTTATGTGCTATTCGTGGATCTTTCAATGCCAATGACACAGGGTGCACGCTATCTTCAGATAACAAGGTGTCATCATAACTATGAGTTCTTTTGTTTGTTATTTAATTCTACGTGAATTCAAACAGAATTGAATTTTTTTGACTATCATTATCATAACACTATCACCTAATGAATAGCATTACAAATGATACAAACATGTCATTTCTAGTTGAAAAGGTTTGACTGAATGCCCATTCTTAACGATGCTACCATGTAATAAATCAATGATTATGTTGGATTAAAAAATAATGTCTACTAGGAAGGAATCGGATACTAAGGCTTGCCCAAAGAGACTTCCAATTGCAAACTGTTTCCCTACAAGTTCGCTCAAATCAGTTTATCTCTTCTAATTGGTACTGAATTCTCCACTGATTCGGCTGATAAGACTTACCCAAACAGACTTTCAATTTGAATCAATGTATCTCTTTCAATCAATACTGATTGCTCTACAGATTTGGCTGCTAAGACTTCCCAAACAGATTTCCAATTGCAAATTGATCTCCCTACAAGTTTGCTTGAGTTTATGTATCTCCTCCAATCGATACTGATTGTTTTATAGAATTGTCTCACAAAATCATTGTGATGGATGATCAATATCGAAAGAAAAAGAAAAGAAAAGAAGAGAATACTGCAGGATAGAAAAGACAGAACAAAAGAGTTTTTACTACTACCAAATTGTGATCAATGTATTGTGTAAAAAGTCATAAATGTTTGAACTCATTGAAGATTGCGTTTGGAAGTGCTCTATCATTGCCTGTGAAGCATCTTTATTGGTATCTTATCATGTACTGCGACTACGCAATGATGAAAAAGAATTGGATGGAATGAATCACACCATCTTTGATCAGTGTGTTTCATCTGTTACTTTGGGTTAATATGACCATTTATATTGAAAGATAATCCAGATCTAAATGAAAGTATATTGAGATACAAAGAACTTCAACCTAAAAGCTACAGTTCAATGGATATACATCCTTGCATGGCTCAAATGCTTGTCATTATTGCTCAGCAAGCTCAAGAGAATATTTATGTGAATCCTGAAGATTATCTTGTTGGATTAACATACAAGTAAAGCAAAATCAGTCATTAACATTTTTCAAGACAGCTAGTGTGCCAGTTATGAAAAGTTTGTTATCTCTTACCCCATGCTGTATATTGGAAGGAAAAAATCAAACATTACTTCCACAATACAAGAGATTAAAGAATGATCCAACTCAAAAACAAGACATGAAATGGTTGGATATACTCAGTAAATTTATTCAGTTGAAAGTTGGTTCTCTACAACTGAATATAAAAATCATCCTGAGAAAATTTACTTTTAAACCATTTTATAATGAATGATTTTGAAAAACTTAATTCAGCACCAAATGATGAAGATAAAAAGAAAGAATTTAAAACATTCACACTACTTCCACAAAAATCAATTAGACAAATCAATAACAGCATTAATATTACCATCCTAATAGCATCGTATAAATAACTACAGACATGTGCTCAAGATCAATTGGAATGAAATGATAATGAGTTATGGGAGCATTATTTTGAAACTAATCTTGTCAAAAAATCAAGAGCATATGAATTTGAATCATTTATAATTACAGATGGTTTGAGTGCAGGGATAACTTTATCATGCAAGAAATTTGAGAATGATAATGAAATCAATCAAAGTGATATTATTGCAAAAGCTAATTGAGTTATTACTGTTAATCCTGGTAAGAATCTTATTTTTATGTAGTTGTTCATAAAGGTAAAGCTATGGAAACAATTTGTTGTGAAAATCCATCACACTTACATCATGAAGTCATAATGTGGTCAAAGAAGTAATTCTATCAAGAAGCTGGATATAACCATCAGTAAAACAATTAATAGAAAATGCACAACACATCATCAATTTCAATAAAAATGTTTCTTCAGCCAAAACAAGTAGTTTTGTTTTATTTCAGGATCATATAAAATTTGTTATGAAAAAATGATATCTGTCATGGAATTTACAGAATTCAAAGATTCAAGAGGTTAAGGTGGAAAACATATATCAAACACATATGAAAAGTTAGTAAAGAATCTGACTGATGAAGGAAAAAAACGTTGGTTGTATGGGGGAATGCAAATTTTCCATAAAATGATAAAGGTAGTCCATCAGTACCAACTTGCACATGGAAGAGAAAGGTATCAAAAAGAGTTTGGGTGTATGACGAAGTGGATGTATTCAGAACTTCCAAGATATCAGCATGCTGAATTGATACGGAAGGCCTAGAAAGAAGAAATAGTTACATCAAATTCGCCAAAACTAATAATGCCATTGTAGAATATGGGATTGAAATGTTTCAGCTGCAATAAACATTTTGTATCTGTTTCTATGTTGGAGAAGAAATAGACCAACAGAGTTTAGAAAAGGTAATGAAGATGAATAAAATGATGCAGTGTAGTGTATGAAGATAATTGTCTTCATTAGCTCTAGACAAAGCAATTGAAGCCTCTGTTTTAATCGTGTAAATTATTTTTTTCAGCTATTGGATAATTTTATGACATTTCAGTTATGCTTTGTTCTCTTTCTGCGAATTTCCTTTAGCATTATTTTTTCTTTAGCAACAATGATTGCTCTCTTCAATTGTTTTCTAAGGCTTGACCTATCTGCTTGTAACTGTACAACTGTAGACTCTTTATCTCGTAGAGTTTGCTCTAAACTTTTGACTTCATCTTGTGCAATGAATACTTTAGATTTTGTCACTTGGATATCATTCCATGCCTGTTGTGTACGGGATCTACTTTCAGCAAGTTCACGTTCTTTGGTCATCATCACTTGATGCAACTGCAGCTCTGCCATTTCCTTTTCGTCATTCATTCTTCTAGCCAAATTTAAAGTTAAATTTTCTACTTCTTGTGAGAACTTCAGATTTTGTTCCTCTCTCTTTCCCTCGAGCTCTTTCAAAAATTGTTCAGCTGTCACCTGCTCAATATTGAGCCTTCTATATTCATTTTCCAGCTCAGCATCATAACGCTCTTGTACTGCTTCTTGAGTCGAAATTATTTCCTGTATTTCATTCCTCCATTTGTTTTGTTCATTCTTTATTGCCTCAAACTTTTCTTGATACAGCGTGACTCGATTTCTTTTAGCTGCCAAGGTATTATTTGACACTGCATGGCTTCTGCGATCATTGTACAATTGAAGAATCTCATTCATCTCTTTTTCTTTATTCTTTAAATTGAATTGATGTCGTGAGGTGATTTCATTTAGCTCCTCCTTTCCAATTTTTTCCACCTCATTGAATCTAGATTTTACTGCTAGAAGCTCCGTCTTAAAAATCATTTTTGATCGTTTTGATGCTTGTGCAAAAAACATCTCATTTGCATATCGACGCTCATTCAATTCATCCATCTGGGACTTAAGCATTCCTGTGATGTTTGCAAAGGCAAGTCGCAATGATGGTAGAGTTGGCACTTCTTTCGTAAGAAATGAAAGGTGTTTCTCAGCGGCAATAAAATTCATCTCAGTCTGCTGAATCATAGTTTCTAGTGCCCATTTGTCCAGCTTAGCTGCTTTTTTCTCGGCAGACGCGATTTGCTTAACTTCTTCCATTTTTTTTCTAGAGGTAGCACGTATTTGGTCTATTTCATTGTTTGTTTCTCGAACTGCCACGTCTCTAGCATAATTTTCCTGAAAAACTTCTTCCTGAAGAAGCTGTAAGCGTGATTCTAGATCGGATATGTCAGAGCGAAGAGATCCTTCGGCATTTTTTGCTTGATTTCTGAGGAGGGATATATCAGATTTCGCTTTAAGGATTGTTTGACGGAGGTTGTCTTGAGTGCCTTCGACTTCATCGGATAAAACTTCAATCTCTCGACTGTGTGTAAGGGAGATTTCAATGATTAAGTTCTAAGCATCGGGCATGGTAAATGGCAAAAGATCATTCGAGCACTTACGCATATGCTGACTGCTTATTTTTGATTTCATTCTCAGCATTCGCTTCAAAAGCACTCTTCTGTGATTTCAAGCTATCAATAGTCAAGAGCGTTGATTCTTCTCGTTGTCTCGCTTCCTTTAGTGACTCAACCATGCCCGCGAATCGGGTTCGCAATATCTCTAGCTCTGTAAATATTTTTTGGCGACGTTCTGGGACTTCTTGTCCAAGAAGCGAGGCTATTTTAGACTCTTCAAATGTATTATTTTTACCGTCGTCATTGATATATGTAGGGAGTGCGTGGAGGACACGTTGTGTAATGTGAAATTTGTTCTTGTTGTATGGCAAAATCTTAAATGGACGGCATCGACTAGATGCCAATGAGATGGTTAATGTGGAAACCTTTACAGAAACATAATGAGCCGGTAAAATTGAGTATGCACATGAAGATCTGATTGAGATGTGTATCATCAACGCAGCAACTGCTATCACATTCCAACAGGATTTCATGGTCTGTATCATGGTCTCTTTTTTCCGCCACTTCACAGCATGATTTTCTATACTGCCTGTAATGCTCACACGACGTCACTAAAACTAATGCATACGTCAGGGGTCATCACTCGATTAGCGCTTAGCAATTGCTAACGCCTCAGCAGGGGAACGACGCTGAGTGTTACTTCCCCCTGAGAAGCCTTTCTGGTTTATGGCATTTGGATCCAGAATAGTTTTTTTAGTGCGTGTTGGGCCGTTTCATAATTGTACTATATGACTCTAGCTAGAGAGCAGTACATCTAGTTGAATAACAGTCATCAAGATGCTCCATCTTGCTCTTCCTACCTGACCTCGCTGAAAACATTTTATATTATGTCTCTGTATCGGAAACTCCCTGTATATAGTGCTACTACTACTCTGAATTTTCACAAGGGAACTTTTTTGAAATGGCCATAACTTTATCCATTTTAGTTGTATAAAAACAAACTACCATAGTTCTTGGACAATAAGAGAAATACCAGATAGGGGTATTTTTGGTTGGATCTGACCAAAAGTAGGATACAAGTAGGATCTCAAGGTAGTATGCATGATCAAAGAAAAACTCTAAGTTATTCTGGAACAGACAACAATTATAACACTAAGCAACACTGAGACAACAGTTTATGATGTCATAGAGTGGTCTTTGTTTGATGTGCAAGTGACATCAAGAATATTCTAAAAATCAGTTGCTCTATCAATCTTATTGTGCTGTATACAGGTTTGACATCTTCTGTCAGAGAAACAATATTGATTTCATTACAAACTGATGTAGGTGTGGTACTATTGAAAAGACAAGAAGTCACTTTAATTGGATTGAAAAAAATTTATGCATGAGTAATATGAAGCAGGTAGTAAAGTACAGTTGAAATGTATTGCCAAACAATAGCATTATCTTTTTTACATTCATTTCATAAAATCACAAATTTCTGGGTATTTCTCTTAACAACCAAAATCCAGCAGGATCATCATCCTCATCTCTCTGAACACTAACAAAATGTAGTCCATTCAATGCATCCTTCCCCTCCTCAAAAACTGCAGCCTCTTTTCTCTGATCATCATTCAGTTTTGCCATAAGATACTGATTATCAATATCTGTCTCCATAACCAACTCACGCTTTCGAAGGTCAGCCTTGAGGCCTGACAGTTCAGTCCCAGCTAACCAGCTAGCCAATGCTTTGGCACGAACCGTTAGAATCACTACACCCTGAACAAATGAATCTGCTGGAAGAGTACTATCTACCGGACAGAGTCTGCCCATGCCAATAGTGTCTTTATTCACTCCCCCACCATTAAGGAACTCGGCAACTGGGAGACCAACAAATGCATACTTTTCTCCACGCAAAGCATCTGGAAGTTTGACTGCGGTTCGAATATCTAAAAATGTCCCGCCTATACCACCCATTCCCGACATTGTTTCCCTATACCTTTTCAATGTGAAATGTTAGAAAGTACATCACATGATGATGATGACATAACTAAGTACCGTAATAAAATATGAAAAGACAAACACTGGCCATTGCGAACTTACCCCTCCATTTTGGGATACACATTGCGATTTCTTTCCTCAATCCACTGTGCTAGAGCAAAAGTACATCTACTTGGTTTCGCAATAACATCAATCTCGGAGAGGGCAATGTTAATCTTGTGCCAAAGAATAATTACCATGAAGCAATTTTATAGGTTATGACTTTTTGTGAGTAGTGAAAGTACAATGAAGAGTGTAACGCTTACCATGTTGAACATCGCTCCTCGAAAAAATCTAATTGTAGTCGGTTTTACATCACTTCGGTCAATAATATCTTCTAATGCACGACGTACTTCTCGTGAGTTTACCCTACGCAAAAGAATCATTATTTGTTGATACAATGAAGAATGTCTGATTGGTATATTGCATGATTCACTTTCCGACCATGGTAGGAGTGACTTACTTATTTGATGGTAGCACGTGACATATTTTCATTGTTCCTGTAGAGTCTGTCACTAAAAGCTCCCATAATTTCTTCTTCCCGTCCACAAGAACGGGACGTGAATAACAGTCCAGTTCCCACTCATCCGATACTTTTTCCCAGTCACACAATGATAGAGTTTCTTCTATGTCATCCGAAGCATCATTGGACACTATGGACGATGAGAGATACGATTTTGTGGGACTGCTGCCAGCGTTTCCATTACAACTGCTTCTCAATAAAGGCAACAATAATGAAGGCGCTGTGAAGCCAGAAATTGATCTTATTATGCCCAATGAGACGAAAGCAATGGAAAATAATGCAACAGCTGAAACAGAAGCAAAGTGGCTCAAGTGTCGAATCATCCTGCATCGATGGAAGGAGTAAAAGAGTCTGATATTAATACACGTGTAAGCAACAGTAGATTACTATAGGTATAGTAGGGCTTTATATAAGAGTAGTACCCTCTAGTGAGAAGCTCCTATTTTAGAATGTATCCTATGTATGCATGGTACTATATGTACCATACTTCTACCTATAGCGCTATTTATAGTAGGAGTACCATACTATATGTATCAATGGCTAGCAGCAGGTGTTGAACGTATCACGTGATGTTACATGTAATACAACTTAACGACAGTCATGTCGAAAACAATGAGGCACACGGATGGGAAAATTTCCCTCAACAACTCCACCGCGTTTTTCTCATCCTTGCAGAAGCTGATGTTTTTTATGTTTCTTTCCTCCATTCTAGTAACCGTGGCTGAGTCATTCACTCTTCTGCAATATTCGAGTCCAAACTTGGCCTCTACTACAAAACTCAACATCTTCGGTGGACTGAAAGATGCGTTTGCTAATGATGAATCACTGGGTAAAGCAAAAAATGCAGGGCTTGCATCTGGACCTCGCTACAACAATGAAGTAACTGTGAATGGAAAGGCTATTTCCAACGTTGTGGTTGATCAAAAGATTAGTCAAGTGTGTAATGCAGCTAGAGTGAAAGTGCCCTACAACTGTCAAAATGGAGAATGTGGCACTTGTACGGTGAAAATTAATGGGAAGAAAGTAAAGGCTTGTGTCAGCAAGGTGCCAACGGGAAAGTGCAATATCCAGACTTTATAAAACGATATCTCGTATTCAATCATTATGGAAAGTCCCAACACCTTGTATTGAGCTATGACATCAGCCTCTTTCAATAACAAAATTTTCAGCACTGTACTTGCAGCTGAACATGAAAAGTGTTAATATGCCAGACATAATTACTGACCGTTCCACAAGAAATTAATCCCACCTAATTGATTGGAGTATAATGTTGCGTATTCATAAAATTGCTAGCTAGATAATACACGAGTTACGTCTTCTGGATACATGGAAAGAAAATTTTACTTTCTTATTACGTTTTATAGAACTATATTAAGACTACCTCATTAGATCAACCATGCCATTTCTCTCATGTACCGCTCATAAGTGAAGCACGCCACTTCGAGAGGGTCCACATAGGTTTCCCTTGTGTAAAAAAGCAAGAAGCCTTGGAGTGCTCATACAATGTCTCTCATGGCCCTGGTGAGCTCTGGAAGTACACTGGGATCACCTAACATGGGGAGACAAGCCATAGGGCCGTGACTCCTGTAGGTGCTTAGAAATCGATGCAGTGCACAATCTTGATCCAGATCGTGATGGTCCGCTATCCTCATCACTACTTCTGGACTCAGAAGACCATGCGCTGTGGAAATCTCTGGGAGGGTGCTACATGTGGCAAACACTGATTGACTCATTGCGGGAAGCTGAGTTTCTTGAACTAACGGACTGATAGATCGTCGTTTCCTCGATGGCAAAAAGTTAGCAGCTGATTCCAGGGGTGATGAGGGAAACAGGTGAAGCGTTACTGGTGATCCGTCATCTCTTCGCCTGTGTATTCTAATTTCTGAACTCAATTGAGAAACTTGAGCTGCGTGTCGGAGTTGATGTGAAACAGGTGACCGTAACTGACGTGTCGGTGCGAATCCGTAGGCATCTACTTCAGGACTAAATGATACCACTGATACAAAAAACATCGTGATGACAGCAATCGCAGCGTTAATGATAAGATTCATGTTTAAGAGCTAAGGATGCAGTCCGCTGAGGTGAGTGACTTAGATCTGATGAGATGAGGTAAAGAACAAACGTCTCCTTTCATTCATGTATGTTTCTAAACACTGAGACAAACGATGCACCGTCTTCACTGGTCGAGTCAGCACGGGATCCACTGTCGATGTACTATACTATACTATACAATGTAGGATCGAGGACAGGTGATGAGAGCGAGAAAAAACACGATCGTACTTCAATTGGATGATATTGTACTGATTCCTTCACTGAGAGAATTCAATTACTAATTCCTGAATGAAGTAAATAGTACGCAGGTCAAACTCAATCGTCTTCTGACAACCAGTAGTTCCTATCCAAGTTCCCGTACTGGTCCTACGTAGGAGAGAAGACGATTTCCGTTCGCGGCTTGGAGAGATGACACTGCTTACTATGGAATCGTATTCTTTGACACCTTTATCCTCTTGTAATAGGACTAAGTCTGTCCCAAAATAAGAATATCTTTTTCTTTCGCAGTGGCAGAATTAAGGGACATTTTACGTGCATTATTACTGGACAGATCTATTTATGAAAAGTAGCAAAAGTTGCAAATCAACTCCAAAGTTGGAGTCTAATCCTACTGGGTTGGACATTTTGAGGATATGTGTAGCACCCTGGTTGGATAGGGACATGAGTAAAAATTAACTTGATGGAACAAAGCTACATATAGTATTCTTAATAGTTTGCAAATTCTGATAAATCCTACCATAATTTTGCAAAAACTTGTCATACTTTCATCAAAATTGAACAAGTTACCAAAAAATATTGACATAAAGTTGCTTTAATTTGAGGTGAACTACAGCAGACTTATGCTAGTTTCCACATGTGTAAGCTTGTGAGTTGATTTATACTAAAGGATGGTATACACCATCTGACCTCTACTTTTTTGGCACAGCACTTAAAACAGGTCTAATCTGACTTTTTTGTGCCAAGGTCGGACCTGACATGTGAGGTCAGAGCCAATCTGCACTTAATACACACCTAAGTCTTTTGAAACATACAAGATGTAGAAGTGTATCCTCAGATAGCTCTCAAAAAGACAATTCTAATTAGATCATTTATTTTAAGTTATTATTGATGGAGAAATTTAAGTCCTACAAACTAGAAAATTGCAGGCTTGTTAAATATTTATACAAAAATTTAATTTTCAGACCAAAGAATTTCAAAATAGATAGCTCAATGAAAAGGGAAGAAATTTAGCTTTCTAACATGATATCTCACATGAAAATCTGAATGATACTGTTTCTCAGTACATATGCAAAGTTGAGGTTAGGATTTCATGCAGTGAAGAGGTATGATATTCTACCCACTTTATGCAGGATCTGAGAAAAAATTGAAGCAAAGCCTGAAAATTGGCAACATATCACAATGTTTCAACTGATGGAACTGCCGCCATTTCCCATCCCACTAGCATTGCCACCACCCACATAAGCAACCATCCATTCAACGAGAGCAAAATAGGAACCTCACTCACAAAGAAAGAATTGCATTTCTTTCT
>JALLAW010000562.1:0-12374 GCA_036939535.1 Cyclotella kingstonii | reverse complement strand
TCTTTTCATTGTTTGTTTTGCATTGGGAAGCTTATCTAGTCTAGATTTATCTTATTTTAAAATATTGAATTCCCATTCAATGTTTAGACATCTGTGAGTAAATAGATAACTTTTGCTGAAAAGAATCAAATATGTCCATTTTATCTAATTAAAGCATCCCACCAGTCACGCTAAAATGGAATGGTACTTAATGGTATCTTTAGCAATCTTATAGAGTTTACCATTTCTTTTTGCTACAGTGACAGGCTGCATGAATACATTATGTCTTGATGTAAAAATACGTGAGATGAAAACTCCCCTCTGTTCCCAGCAGCAGGAAGGAGAAATTTGACAACTAATGTAATAATACTGCCACCTTGCAATGTTGATTGATTAAATAACTGAGGACTACATTAATGGATTGGGGGTATAATCGCATGGTATTATATTTGCATGGTACTTTGGCTACACTTGCAAACTTTAAATTAGATCACCAAATTTCATATGATAGATGAAACCATGATTTTACATGTTTTTATTAACTTTTGCTTCCTCTACTTTTCTATTCTTTTTCACTACAGATATCTGCATTATTGACAGAACTGACCTGATACTCCAATAAAATTTGGTCAAACTGTCATCTCAGCCAGAACCTCAAGGTTTCCAAGTATTTCTACACATTTCCAATCTCAACCAGTTTTCTCTAACAGAGTCAGCTGTTTCTCCATTGTTGGTGAGAGAGCTGTTCCTGCTATGCATTTCTTTTTTATCATCTTACCCTCAGATTCTCATCTCATGAGCTCAATGCTATCTCATCTTCCATTTTCGCTCGTGAGAACTCATTTGGCTCAAAGATGGCACGATTCAAGCTTGTTATCTCTTGCCAACTCTTACATTGATTTCTACTCTCTTTCTTGGGATCTGAATCTGTCTGACTTTCACTAAAAAATCTCCGTCTCATGAAAAGATTACCACCACCTTCCTTGGAGACTCTTGCTCCCTTCATCATCATTATCATTATCATTGTCACATATGATGATCATCATTTGTTGAAGTAATGATGTGCCATTGATGATGACGTGCAATAGAAACATGAGTGTGTGTTATGAATCAAATTTCTTAAGTGGAGGTGATAAAAACAGGGGGGAGGCAATAATTAAGTGTAACTTAATCTCATTACCTATAGTGCTTCAGTTGAAGTCAAATGTAGAATGTAATGTTGATGCTAAAATCGAAAGTGACCTTGGTGTGAAACTTTTTCCACTCTACTATTGGTCATAGCACAGTTTGAAATTTGTAGAGGGACTGATGAAAATTGTCACACAGGACTCCTTACCAATGCAAAAAGTGAGTATGGTGCAGTACTATACTTGCATGCTTCATGTGTGGCAATTTGAAACGTTTTCAAACATGAAAAATCAGAAGAGTGCAATCTCCCCCCATTTGAAAAGCACAGCTTGTGTATGTCCTCAAAATTGTTGAGTATCTTTTGGGAGGGTGAGTTTCCAATGGGTCTTCAAATTGCTGATTCTCTCAAATCAAAAAGATGCCAACTCAAATTTGTTCAAAAATGGGCAATCTGCATGAATATATGTTTGGATCAATTTTAAACTTATATACCAAATTTTAATTGTTTTAGATAGCCTATGTAAAAATTAAAAGATGGCAAAAATTCCCTCCAACATTACGGAATAAAGCAAATGTATCATTGAGTGCTAAATAAATTTGAATTCTTTCATTAGTTAAACAGGGGTTGAGCCATCATAACTAATTTATGATGTGCCAGATTTGTAGCTGAAAAGTGAGCAAATTGACTGAGATAGTCCTCTTCATCTACTTCCATGGTTATAAAATGTGACAGAGGTAGTATTTATGTGGACACTCTGAGTCATTTCCGAACTTTCGGTAGGTCCTATGGTACAGTAGACAAAGAACAAACAATGCTTGCTCCCGATGGTAGTGTGGTACCAACCGTGTCATCAAGAAATCATAAAAAATTATACGGAGTATAATACTGTCATCTCACTAAAGATGACTAAGGACAGAGGTTTCATGGTGCTATTTCTAACAATTATTGTTCTTATCCATCAGTCCTTCATCCAAGTTCTCTCATTTCCCACTCTAACTCATTGCAGCAACAACAAAATCATCAGCCATAACTGCCATTATAAGGTCACCAAGGGCGCAATTGTCTCTCGAAAAGCATTTTCACCCTCTAAAAGCCTCTCCCATGTCACTCACGCCACAAGATCAGCCGAAGCAGGGCGAACTGAAACGCAGCTGTTCGCGGTGTCCACTTCTTCTCGAACGATCGCCGCCGAAACGGATAAGGACGACTATCGCAGTGGAAACTTGCTCGGCAGAGACAGATATGTCGCCACTAACCGTAAGAATGTTACATATTTTACACAAGCAATATCCTTGCCAGCTGGTCATTGCTTTGTGCATCCACCATTGACAGTTTGCATTTTGTTTTTTTCTCAGGATTCACAGTTCGACCCCACTGCCAAGCCAAGTTCGAAAAGCGATGGGCCGACCGCTCCTCACGCCTGGCTTCGTTGGAGGGTTTTCGATACTTTCACCTAATGAGACGAGTGGCATTGGAGAATTCCGAGAACTCTGGTAAATTTCGAAATCTCCCCAACATCCTGTTGAAACCTTTCTATAGTGAATGTTGTCTCACATTTTGTATCTCTTGACAGGCATTGATCCTCTCGCTGACACTGACGCCTTTGGGAACTACGTCAGCTTCACCATTTGGCAGGAAAAGAAACACTTCAATGCCTGGCGTGCTGGAGATGCCTTTAAGGAGGCACACGGTGGCACCAGCCTCTTTGCATTTGTAACCACCATGGTCTCTTCTGCCATGGTGCTACAAGGGGCACCCAAACCTGCCTTTTATGACGGTCTGCTTCATCAGAGTCTCGTTCCCAAGACCATTCCCGAAACTGTTGATGGTTGGAGAAAGGTGATCGCCGACGGGAAAAACCTGTTGCCAGCAGAATCCTTCGTGGCTTGCAATCAATTCTTCATTCCTGCTGAGAATGCAGCAGCCTTCGAAGAGCGATGGGCAACTCGTACTAGTACGCTGAAAGAGTGTGATGGATTTGTCAGCTTCAATCTCTTGCGGAGAGATGTAAAAGCGAAAGGACATGGCATTGCTCCCATGGGAGAGGAAGAGCCAACATATATGACTTGTACTATTTGGAGGGACAAGGCTGCATTTCAGGCGTGGAAATCCAGTTCTTCGTTTCAACAGGCACATACCGCACCTCCCTCCAACACTGAGTCACTGCCTCCCAAGCCCTTGTGGTCGAGGCCTCCTATGCCAGTATTTTATGAGGGTGCACTTGTCATTTCATCTCCAGAGGGTTCTTAAGCAATATTGCCAGAGAGTGACATGATGCCTATAGCTGTAAAATAAAAGTGACATTTGACTAATAATATACCATTATGATAGTTTGGAAATGCTTCAAACAATATTTTTCTCTAGAGAAAAAATATGACTTACTATGTCTATTAGCAGTAGAATTTTAAAACAGTCAGGGTCAGGTAGGTCGTGTAACAATCCATGTAGGAACAATCGCTGATTTCCTCGAAACTATAGGTTCATTTCTATGTAGAAAACGTGATTGCATCAACTGAAGAGCGCCTGATCAGCATCTATCGAACTGTAATAATGCTGGATGGATCGGGATATCCACTCGCGGTGGGCGGTCGGATAACGAAAACACGAAAATCCTTACAGGCTTAAGTAAGTTTCAGTATGTGACATAATACCTCAAGCGTCCACTCCATTCACAAGACTGGAGTGAGACGTGAAACGCTTGACGTGACTGGAAGGAGAAAATCTGTTGCCAATCGGTGGACAACTTTGGCTGTCAGAACATATTTATTCCAACGTAGAAGCAACATAGTTCCCTACTATATCCACTTGAGTAAAATAAGATTTTTATTGTATTGTTTACTTCGTGCTCTTGGATTAAGGCCAGTAAGTGCAATCACTTTTACTTTTACAACGCGAGGGAATGCCATCAGTGGACACTCAGCTCTCCACTTCTTTTATGTGTACACAGAACACTAATATACCTTTACGCTGACGTGCTTCACAAGTTACTCAGTAGGAGTAGTGTTTGATCTGTAGAGGGAAACAATGGCAATCTTGGATGAGGAAAATGTAGCTCTTGATCTTTTCGAGCCATATCCGCTACCACACTCAAGCGATTTCGACGATGAACTAATGTTGCAAGACATTGACTTGAACAATGAAATCAACATTGACCTAGATACTAATTTTGTCAATATTGTCAATGATGATAGCAAGAGAAATTGTTTCAATTTCTTCGATACTGATCACGATCTCAGCGTTGATGATTGCTCAGGATATCCCACTGACGAGCAAACTTTGAATACACTCAGTACTTTTCATCGGGAGTCATTTGGATGTTCGCCAATAGGAATGATGAGTATGTCTCCTCCTCCTCCTTCATTCAGGAAACATCAAGACCAAGTCGTCTCTCATGAAATCCACCATACTGGCAGCAATCTGTCATCCAACAACAGCAGCCAAACTTTGAATGACGTCAAAAATAACGAAGAGCTTCAACTTCAATCGTCGCCACTTCATTACAATGTAAATACTCCAAAGAGAATGAATAAAAGTTATGTCCTTGATATGGCACGAAAAAGGCTTGCATCCATGTCGAACAATAAAATTGAATACCAATTCGATGCACGAAGCACAACGACTGCAACTTCTATTGTCGTTGTTACCGTACCTTCAAAAGTTGAAAAGAATGAGGAGGCTGTTGACAGAAATGAGAAGGACCAAGAGAATGATGAAACAACATCTCATTTCCTACGAAATAATAATGGTATCCCCAGTGAGGATACCAGTGACGATACGGGGTACAAGTCATTCCTCCATTTTCTATCCACTCACAATTCTTCTAGTGACGCTATCGATTGTGATGAGGAATCTTTCCTTGATAATGTCACTGTTGAGAACATTCGTATGGCATTTCACGCGGTAGAGGATGCGAATAACGCGCTGGAAGGAGACTTCACTGGCGGCTCAAAGGTGCTTGAGAGAATGAAGCTGGAGAAAATTTGCGATACCTCCGAAGAGTCTTCTACCTCTAATTACAATCTTCACGCTTCAACGTTGAGCGTTTCTACAATGACTGTAACTCGTCAAGTTTCAGATGATGCATACATCAGCACAAGTTTGATGCGGTATGAAAAGTTTCACGGTGACGTGTCTCCACGTACGGTGGTTGCCTCTGGGAGTTTAGCAATAGGGGTTGATTTCCATTCTAGTCATCCACACGAGGAGCCCAGTATCAGCTCAACAATTGATAATGCCATATTAAAAGAGTCTTTCGAGGCTGTTCGGAAAATTAATCCTATGTATTTTCCTGCTATTGATGTAGTTCCTTATGAGTCTGGAATTCATCCCAAGGAGGTAGAAATAGCTCAATCAAAACCTGAATCTAGAGCAGTCAGTACTGCTGAGAAGGATGATCAAAGTCTCGAGAACTATTCGTACAACCAAGCTTTTCATAACGTGGATAACATCACGTCAAATTTTGATTTTAGAGAGGACAAATTTCCTTCCACCGATCTCGCTGATATCAAAGAAGGTTACTTGTTCTGTCCCAGTTCAAAATGTTCGGCTCTTTCAACATTAACAGATGAACACTTGCAGAGTCTTGATGTTGCAAGACGAACAGGAATTCCTGCTACTGCCAAGAAAGTTAATGATGTTGTGCAATTTGGAAATTTTAATCAAGCTGATGACCTGAAAGAGTTTTATTCTAGGGATCTTCATGACACTTTCAACATTCCAGGTTTGGAAAAGTTTAACTCAGGGCCTATCGACATTGACACAAATCGAGTGGTATCAACTCAGGATGAAGCAAGTTGCAGCTACGAATCATCGCTGCCTCGTCCACCTCCTCTACCAAAAGATGATTCTGAGAGTTGGATGTACGGATGTGGCTCTTTATCAAGCATCATTCGTCATCCATCTATGAATACTGATGGAGAAGGAGGTGGAGAGGGCTACATCGACGAAGAAGCTGTAATGAAGTTTGCCCCATTGCACTATACATGCTGTAGATTCGTTAAGAAATCCTCCCGTATAACAAAGTTAGTTTTATGGAGTGCGATAGTCTTACTTTTGATGAGTTTCGCAGCTGTAACTTTTGGGATATTGTTCAACAACGATAAGGGAGGTGTTAATGCTCAGGCTGTTGTCGGAGGGCCTATTGTTTTGAAAAATAATGAATCTTATGTGCAAAACGAAAAAATAAAAACATACTCATATGATACCAACAATGAAGAAACAACGAATACAAACAGTGCACCCGATACCCTTTTGACTCTACGCGATGAAGTAAGCGCTGATATGCTAGGTAGAACCGTGAGTTTTAAGAGATACTTTGGATCATTTCTTCCATTCTATTCTCATGCAATGGATCATTTTATCGTTGTGCTCAAGGCGAGACCGAGTTCGGTTCCATTCTCCAAGCCAGCTTTGCCAATACAAATCTCATCAATTACGGCTGCCAGTCCCAACCCAACGACCGCAGTGACATTAAGCTCTTCACTATCATCGGTAACATCAGGCCCCGTTATGATGAGTATAGTTAAATTGAGTCCATCACCATCACCTGCTGTGGAGTCGCCCGAAGTGGTGAGCGTATAAATACTTGAAGCAATGTTTAAACATATAATTACTCAACTTTTCGCTTATCTCACCATTTTTCATTCGAAGCTTGTGACAAACCATGCTGCATTAACATTCACTACACCCCCAACTTTAGACTATTTAATGGAACCTTCTAAAACGCAATCATTAACTTCACACTCTAATATAGCGGATTATTCACAATTACCGGCGACTGATAGTCCAATCACGACTAACGTACATGGACTGTTTCCCTCATTATCACCGTCTTTTACGCCCACGGAAACGGTGAGCTTTGAAAGCAGTAAATCTTTCTCAGATCAACCTAATTGACTTAAATTGGTTACTTCTCTTATGCGATTAAAGGCTGTGACAAATCGACCTACATTTATCCTTACTCTTACGCCACCAGAAATTCAAAGTAAACAATCCATAGCAAATCTAGGAAATCCTTCACCTTCACCCGCAATTTCCACAATATTTTCGACGAGCATAAGCCAATTCAATTCTTTATTACCGACACTTAACCCCACTGTAACGGTGAGCCGCGTATGCACGAAACTTATCAAGTTTGAAAAAAAATTAAAGCCGTATGCATTACATTTATCATATCTACTAAGACCATTACCTATAGGCCTGCAGCCTTCTTTACTCCCACACCGACCATATTTCCAATTAATCAAGTCTACACAACAAATCCTGTCTATACAGATTACTCATTATCTCCGACAACTTCGAATCCTACGACGATAATTACAGCAACTAGGAATCCTTCTCAATCAACTACACAAGAGCCTACTGAAATGGTAAGCTTTGAAATCAATAAGTCGATAATTCTTTAAGTTTTCACTACTGCTGCCACTCATTTTTCATTCATTTGAAGCCTTTGATAACGCGTCCTGCAATACCTTTCACTCTAGAACCAACGTTTTTTCCTGTAACGCAACCCTTGAGTCTACCTCCTCAGACTGTGGATTCTGTGAGTTCTGTATGGTCATTATTCCAGTTATAGAGCCAAAAGTCTTTCACAATCCATCTCAATTGAATGTTCCGCATGAACTCAATATCTTTCCGCCTGCATTCATTTGAAGCCTGTGGCAACAACAACCCTAACTCCAGTACAAACTTTTCCCCCAACAATATCTCCCTTGATTGAGGAATCAGTTTCACCCATTCCTTTCACTCAAATGCCATCATATTTCTTTTCTAAAGTTCCCACAAGCAACCCTTCTGTGAGTACCATGCTCATTAGTTCACTGTAATCGAATGCCACACTTTCACTCTCCTCTCATTTATATTAATTCTGGTCAAAGCCTAAACAAACCCAGTCCGAAATCCTTTTCACTAATGTGCCAACATATTTTTTGGCCGTAGAGCCCACAAGCCAGCAATCTGTAAGTGTAATCTATTTTTTCACTCTTTTTGCTTTTACTATTCGCTCATTATTGAGGTCAATTCATCTTCCTACACAATATTCCAAATCCATTGAACTCTTCTGCAAAGCCTATAATAGTTGAACACTTTGTTTCCTCATCTTCAGCACCATCAAATTTTCCCTCCGCACAACCTTCCAGCAAGTCATTTTTCATAACAGAGTATGTGAGTGCTTCTTCATGCATCAGCTATTTATCAATGCATTGTACATGTAAAAATATTTCTCATCATAACTTTGCATCTTGATACTGACATCAGCAAAAATCAGAATTTCCAACATACTCACCAACTATGACAAGATCTACTGACACTTCAACTGAGGTAGGTGTGTGAGATCATTTTCCATAATGTGAAACTCAGTTAATCATATAAAGCATTCATCTTGATCTTTTTCTCTCCAGCTTATCTGATTATTGATGGATACTAATACTGGAAATATTCGCCACTTTGATTTTTCTACATCTCATATAAGTTGTGCTTATTTATCATTAGTGGTGGTGATGCAGAACTGACGCTGTTTGATTATCACATCAATCAACATTAGATTTGACCCACTTTAACAACAAACATAATCACCAATGAGTCACTGTAATTTATTCTAACAAATCAGCATGATTATGTCAGAACAATTAATTATTTTAGATTGCTATTTAAAGATAGACTATAACTTAGTTTAGTTTACTTGCACTGCAAAGACAATTTAGACCATTTTTCAATCTCATTAGGCACTGCTATAGTACCTACCAAGAAACTCATCAAGAAATCTACAGTAATTTCTCTTTATTAGTGATACCATTGCATTACTATATTCTTCACTTTAATTGTACTAAAGTCAATTTTACTGAAGATGTTATTGCATCTATTTTGTCCTGCGTTCTCTTCAAGTCACAATTCTTATGTAACTTTAACACATGATAGTCTCACTAAGTGTGAATTCAAACAAAATTCAACCTGAATCAACTCTTTTTCTTTCTAAACATGAGGAATCATTCACTTTTTGTTTCTTGCACTTTTTCACTTTGCCTTTTTGCTTTAATTATTTATAAAAATTTAAACACTCTGCAATCATTACCATATGTCATAAGGTATTCTAGTTTACTTTATTAAACTGTTCCTTATATTCTGATGTATCCCTGATTTTCATCGTTACTTAATTCCAATCTTTCAATCTTTTTAATGACTCAAACAAGTTTTCAATGTTAATTGTGGCATCATTGGCAAAGCATAATGTACTGATTCTTGTAAGTCAACACCATAATCAAGGCAGTCTTAATTCTTGCTCCACAGCACCATCTACTCCTAAAAGTAATGATATCAAAAATAAATTAAGAAATATGCTTAATCGTTTCAACAAAAACTTCCATCTCAACCTTTAAGGTCTTATTTGTAACTCTAAACATTATCTTCAACTGCAAATCCCATGTTATCATTGATCTTTGTTCCTTTTCTATAGTAGTACATCATTATTGTTTCACTCCTTCCTCCCAAAAGTGTCTGTACAATTCTAGCAGAATCCTGATCTTCTGCTTTCTCAAAGTATCAAAGGCACCAGGTCAACTCAGTTTGCGTGTGTCTATTTCTCATCTTTAATATTTTGTGAAAGCTCAGTATAAGCCAATATCTCACAGAATAGCTCATGCTTGTATTGCTTTTCAATGAATTTATGCCCATGTATAGATGCAGTTTAGAAAAAATAAGGATGATTGCACTTAAAGGTGGATACATAGTAAGAAGGGCATTTAGATGATTCCCATTAATTGATAAACATGGATGGTTCTCTTAGGTTGCAAGGAAAGATTTCTATTAGCCAAAAAGAGTGTAGGATGATTGCAGGAGTGGAGCCCAATGTTCCCACAATCAGGTATTTGGGAGAGAAATTATATCTGCTTCAAGAGGAACATAAGCAAAGAACATGCAGTCAATATTGGCCTAATGGTAATTCAGACAACTGCCCGTTATAATGGCTGCCACTACAAGAGCATTTGACGTACCTGCTTTAAAGAAGGTATTTACATCGATGAAAGAATAGAGGTTGCGTGATGCATGGGAGATTGTGTACTTGCCAATGAAGTGGATGAAGTAGGCTTCAGTTATGTTGAAGTAGCCATAGGTATCATTTCATTGATTGCAAGGACATGTTGATGACAATAAAAATAGTTGCTTGAAGATAGTGAATGCAATTTGGTAAAATTAGAGGTCATTTGAGAGGGATGAATGATATGACTGGTTTGGACGAGCACATTTGAAGACCTCAAAATTAAAAATTCTCAATACATATTTCTTACATAGTAAATGCACAGATAGAAATACTTTCGTTAGGAATGAGTAAAGCTTCCCCATCGGTGACCAGTCATGATCCAATATTAGTTTCTACTTTATGCTACATGCCACTACTGGGTTAGAAAACACGCTTAGTCTTTCCATGTGTGGGTTTTCAAATTAAGGCAAAAGTCTACTGTGCTTGGTATTTTGTATATGTTAGTAACAGGATATAATCTGGGCCAGCATGTATACTGTCGAAACCCATATGCGTTCAACTCCCAGTATATATAGAGTGAGCTCACACTATATACATTGCAAGCCCAGGTTATGAGCCCATTTTTATAAGACTCCAACCACATGATATTCGCTCAAAAATTCTTGTGAGTATGTCACGAAAAAAGTAAAGAGAATCAATCTTACGACGGTGATCGCTAAAGTGAGATCAATTTGAATACTAGCATAGTATGAATATTGGGATTTCGGAAAAATCGCGATTTGGGAAATCGCGAAAAATTTGTGGCTGTGACCAAACGGGGATTTTCCGACAAAAATATGTAAACTGGGACTAGCAGTATATATACTGCGAAGTCCCCCATACGGGGACTCACATATACACCTTGGGATAAACATGATACACCTTACTGGCTAGAAATGATATTTATAATGTATTATGTAACTTTCGTATAGAAGTGTCTCAAACAAAAGCAATTTGAGAAACCATTCTCATATTGATATTCTATTGAGAAGCTTCCTTCCATAGGAAGTCTTAAATGTTTGATGTGGATAAAATACAGCTCATGGAGTGCACAAATGCTTACAACATGATTCAAAACCTGAAAATAATTGAATATATTCTTCACTACTAACTAAATTACAACACCATTATGTATCCAATATGAACTCATTGGCACCATCGAATAAAGTAAATACAATTTAAATACTCAGCCAACCAACAAATCACAAACTCAATCCTTTTGAATTTCGTGACAGAAGCCTAATTCTAATTTGACTCAGACAAAGAGCACGTGTTATCAAGGTAAACAAGAAATGGGAGACGGTAGAATAGCATTAGCCAAGAGGAGTGGGACTGCTTTGCAAAAAAATTGCAAAATACGTGAAAAATTTTGAAGAGGATTTTAGAGGACTAGGTATAAGGGCATTGTGGAGATTTCACAATAACTACAATGTATCGACTAGGCTGATTCTAGCCTACAGGAACGTGAAATTAGGAAGAGCGGATTGAAATCGATTTAAAGACAAAATCAGAGATATATTGACAAAAACAAAATAATGTTAGGATCAGACTGATACTTCCACTAAAGATATTTGACAACGATCTAATCACTCAATGCATGTAGGGGATCGAGCTGGCAAAAATAATACTGCCGACCGATGCAAAGTAGCATATAAGAGACGGAGTAATCAGAAAAAAGTTGGAAAGCTTCCTAGAAGGAGTTAAAGAATTCACTCACAAGTGATGGGGGATGAAGACTTTACCTCTCATGTCATCTGTCGTATCCCTTAGATGGTGGTTTAAATTCTCAGGCCTACAAATTTAAAATATAATAACATAATAAATAATCACTTGATCTACTCTAAAATGTGACAGACAAACGTCTTTTTAGATGCCGCTTGTGACAGCATCCCCGCACATAGGCAGGAGATTCGTGTAAAACGAAAATCTTCAGCAAAGCTGGAACTCAAAATGTTGTCCATTTTGTTACAATTTTTTTCCTTTTATTATTATTATTTTTTCTACCTAATGTCCCTATTACTCTCAATTCTGTCCGGAGATGGAGTTGTCATTTTAGATTTCCGATGATGTTTAGCCTTTTCTCTTTTCTTCTTTCTTCTCCTCTCCTCAACCCTTTGCATTTCCACTTTAGGGTCCCCAAATTCAAAGACATATAACAGCCATTCAATGTGCTGTAGTCTCCTCATCTCGTTGAAGGTTTTGGCGTTCTTGCGAAGTTCATCCTGTGCCATGGGGCTCAAGGAACCTTCATCA